>JAVXUP010003023.1:0-91878 GCA_033070095.1 Escallonia herrerae | reverse complement strand
TGAGAAATTATATCCATATTAAAGGCTTTCTGGAAATATACATGGAATAATACAATACAACATCTCTGAGGATCCTACTACAAACTACTCCAATAAAACAAATAGAGATGCCGCACATCACATTATTCTCAAAAGAACTTTCTTAAAGTAAAAGTAAACACATAAACATAAGTTCATTTTGAGTGTCAATTTAAGATCCATCCATTTAACCTAAAACTAACATGCTCAAATAACAAGTAAAAGGGAAATTAAATGGACAAATAGGCCGCATTTTCCTTCCAAAGAAATGGGCAACAGGACCTTGAAAAAAATGGTTTAAAAAGTGTTGGCTCACCAAAGCCAAACAACTATACTTCAAGAAAAGCATAATTAAACTACAATGCAAATCAAGGCAAGCAAATAAACATAATTCATCTATGTCATATAACTCTCTGAAATATATATTTCTGCCCACAAAGTGCAAATAATAATATTTGCACATTATTTGTATTTTTTTGGATCACAAAAATACCATAAAAATACTCACAAATAGCTCAAAATGAAATATTTAAAAGATGAGTAAATTTAACCCTAATATACTTTCTGGAATTAAAGAAAAAAATTGTACATATAAGACAATTTTAAAACTAATTTATTTAGAAAATCCTTTGAAAATTAAACAGAATACACACAGAGAGTATAGAGGTAATTTTTGACTCCATATAAAAAATAAGAAAGCCAAATAGATTTTCACTCGCCGGTAGTGAGGAAACACGGCCAAAAATAGCCTTCACGTGCTACTGTGCACATGGGGCAGTGTCTAGAGCTTCTAGAGCACGCGTGTGTGGAGCACGCGCGCACATGGGGGCAGCCCGTCATGGAGCTCATGAGCCATTCTTCTTCAGGCATGAGTGACACACGGTGGCCCTTGATGGCACAAGGAAACCGTGTGTGGCACTCGACTTGCCGCTCGCAAGAAGAGTTCGCCAACCAATCTCAACAATTTAAAGCAAGCAGTGCATCAACATCGCATAAAACAGTGCACAAAGAGTAAATTTCAACACGAGGGCAAAACGGTCACAAATATCTTCATTACTTCAATAACATCATTACAACTTACAAAAGGCTTTGTTTGCATCCACAGTGTGCAATCTAGCTAGACAGGCAAGCTAAAACAAAGCAAGGGACTCTCGGGTATGGGTGTGCATGACTCCCATATAGTACCATTAGGAGGAAAAACCAAAGTGACAGTAGTAGACGTAACTATGTGCGAGGAGTCATAGTGCCCCTTTTTAGAGAAATACAACTTGAAATGACTTGAAATTTTACAGGGAAACTTAAATATATACAACGGTGGTCTCCACCAAAATTGAGCAAAAACGCACGCCTGGATCTTTAGATCTTCATTGTTGGCTTTTGACGTGCGCGGGCACTGCAATTGGGCGCGCGGGCGCTGTGCTTGACGGGCGCATGGGCGCGAGACTTGATGAACTTGTGAGGGCGCATGGGCGCCTGTTGGAAGGGCGCGGGGGCGCTGAGCTGGGTGGGCGCGGGGGCGCTGTGCTAGGCGGGTGCAAGGGGCAGCCCGTGACATTCTCCCCCACTAGAGCTGTTGACGCCCTCGTCAACTTCTGCATGTGGTAGGCTTCAATCTTGTCGGCGTAGGCTGATAAGTCTGCTGCTCGTTCCCAAGTGTTTTCTTCATCCATTTGTCCCTGCCACTTGACTAGGTACTCCTGATGGCGTTTGCGGGAAGCTATAATCACTCTATCATTCAAAATAGCTTCGGCAACTCGCTTTCCTGCTGCTTTGGGTTTGAGTCCTTGTCTCTTGATTTGGCCCCTGGAGGGGTCGGCTGTGTCTTCATAGAATGGCTTCAACATGCTGACGTGAAAGACGGGATGGAGCTGGCGGCTCCACCAATGAGGCGGATCAACTTTGTAAGCCATCTTGCCTATCTTCTTCACTATAGTCAGGGGTCCCTCATATTTCTGCAAAAGACGAGAGTCTCTTCCCCTTAGAAATTTGCGATCCTGTTGCAGTAGCTTAACCATAACTTTGTCACCCACGTTAAACTCTTGAGATCTCCTGTTCTTGTCAGCGTGTTTCTTCATTCTTCTGGCTGCTTTCTCAAGGTAGGAGTGAGCTAGATCTATATTCTGCCTCCATTCTTCACTGAAGCTTATGGCCCTTAGGGATTTCCCGGCCTTGGGGACGTTTACCGTGTGGGGTAGTAACGGTTGTTGTCCATTTACAATCTCAAAAGCACTCTTCCCTGTCGAAGAGCTTCTGCGTGAGTTGAAACACAGCTGGGCAACATCCAGTAGCTTGACCCAATTTTTCTGTGTTGCACTGACAAAATGGCGGAGGTACTCTTCTAACATGGAATTGAACCGCTCCGTCTGACCGTCTGATTCTGGATGATAACTTGAACTCATAGAAAGTTGGGATCCGAATAACTTAAAGAGTTCAGTCCAAAAGTTTCCAGTGAAGCGGGAGTCCCGATCACTGACAATGTCTTGAGGCATTCCCCAATACTTCACCACATACTTAAAGAAAAGTTGCGCTGTGTCTTCGGCTGAGCAATACTTGGGTGTTGCGATAAAGCTCGCATACTTGCTAAACCGATCAACGACAACAAGAATTGTGCCTAAGTCTTCAACCTTCGGCAGACCAGTGATGAAATCCAATGACACACTCTCCCACGGTCTCTTGGGGACCGGCAGCGGCTGTAGTAACCCTGCTTTCTTCTTACGCTCCACCTTGTCCTGCTGACAAGTAAGGCATGTTTTCACATACTCTTGCACTTCATCCCCCATTTGGGGCCAGTAGTAACCTTGTTGAAGGATAGCTAATGTTCTTTCTCCTCCGGCATGGCCTACCCAAAGGGTGTCATGACATTTTCGAATCAATGTTCGTCTCAGATCATCGACTCGGGGAACGTATACCCGTCTTCCTTTGGTCATCAACAAACCATCTTCTTGCCAAAACTGTCGAGTTTTACCGCTCTCGATCAGTTTCAGTAGTTGTTGGGCAACCGGATCCCTGGTAAGGGCCTTCTTGATCTTCTTTCCGATGTTGATGGCAACTCGGCTATCTGCTCTAACAATAGCATTCATGGCCATCAATGCTACCTGATCTAGTTCGGCTCTCCTGCTGAGGGCGTCTGCTACGCTGTTGGTTGAGCCAGTCCTATACTCGAGCATGAAGTTGAATTCTGCCTAAAGTTCCTGCCACCTGGCCTGTTTCGAAGTGAGCTTAGATTGACTCAAGAAGTGGCTCACGGCAGTGTTGTCCGTCCGCACTATGAAGCTAGAACCAAGCAGGTAGTGCCTCCAAATTCTGAGACAGTGTACTACCGCGAGCAACTCTTTCTCATGAGTGGTGTAGCGACGTTCTGCTTCGTTGAGCTTCCTACTCTCATATGCCACCGGGTGGCCTTCTTGCATTAGAACCCCTCCTAGTGCAAAGTCAGAAGCATCTGTATGAACTTCAAAGGACTTTGACACATCAGGGAGAGCAAGTACCGGATCTTCAGACATAGCCTGCTTCATAGCCGAGAAGGCCGATTGACACTCCTTGGACCATTCCCAAACATTGCTCTTCTTCAAAAGTTCGGTTAGGGCATGGGCCATTCTTGAATAATCTCGGACAAACTTCCTATAATAGTTGGTCAATCCAAGGAAAGATCTCAGTTCTGAAACATTCGTTGGCGGCTGCCACTCCTGTATCACTTGAACTTTAGCTGAGTCCATCCTTATCTGATCCTGTTCTATCACATGGCCCAAGAATTTAATCTTGGTCTGGGCAAAAGTGCATTTCGACAGCTTCACGTATAGCTCGTGCTCCCTCAGTCGGGCAAGCACCTTCCTCAAGTGCTTCAAATGCTCGTCCAAGCTGGAACTGTAGATCACAATATCATCGAGATACACCACTACAAAATCGTCAATGTAGTCCCTCAAAACCTGATTCATCAAGGTGCAAAATGTGGCCGGGGCGTTGGTCAAGCCGAACGGCATGACCAGGAACTCATACGCACCGTATCTGGTGACACAATTTGTCTTCGCCTCGTCACCTTCGGCAATTCGAACCTGCCAATACCCAGACTTCAAGTCCAACTTGGTAAACACTCTCGCTCTACTAAGCTGATCAAAACAGTCGGCGACTAAAGGAATAGGATACTTGTTCCGAATAGTCACCTTGTTTAGCGCCCTGTAGTCCACACACATCCGCAAAGAACCATCTTGTTTCTTCTGGAAGAGGACTGGTGCACCATAAGGCGACTTTGCTGGAGTGATCAAACCCGCATCTAGCAACTCCGTCAATTGTTTTCTGAGTTCCACAAGTTCTGGTTGTGACATCCGATACGGAGCTCGGGCGGGTGGCTTCGTGCCTGGCACGAGCTCTATCTCATGGTCAATTGCCCTTCTAGGTGGCAATTTCTTTGGCAATTCATCAGGCATCACATCTTCAAAGTCGTTTAATATCACTTTAACTTCTTTCGGTAATGGTCCCGATACTTCTTCAATTTCGTCCCACCGTAGCATGGCAAGGTAGGTTGTTTCATCCCGTTTTAATCCCCTTTTCAACTGGAGGGCTGAGATAGAACGCTCTCCTGCCCTAGAAGATATAGTTGGGATGACACACGGATTATTCCCAAGCATGACTAGCGAGTTGGTACATGGCATCACTGTGGTCTTCGTGTCACGCAGAAACTCCAACCCAAGGATCAGTTTAAAGTCGTCCATGATGACTACTGAAAAGTTGGTCCTTCCTGCGTATGGGCCAATCTTGATCAAAACAGATCTCGCTATCCCCGCTACTGGCTGTGCGGCAGAGTTGATAGCCTTCACCCGTCCGCACCCTTTTTCTAGAGTTAGACCCAGTCTTTCCACTTCGGTGCTAGAAATGTAATTATGGGTAGCTCCTGTGTCCACCATGGCCCTGATGGCCTTCCCGTTAACCTTGATGTCCACATACATCAAGCCTTTTCCTGGTACATCACCCTTTTTCTTTGGCGGCATGTCTTTGGGCTCTTCTCCAGTCGAGCTCTTTTTGGGGTTCCCAACCTGTGTTGTCACCGCATTACACCACTGAGGAAAGGCCCCGACGGCATCTTCCTCTTCATAATCTTGTGTGTCTGTTTGCTCATCTGTTGGTGGGTGCCTTGGTCGAGAGCCAGATTGTTCCCCACGTTGCACCTGCCCAATGTTATCAAAGAAGGCATTCATCATCTGTCGCTGCGGACAGTTAGCGATCACGTGCGGTCCTTGGCACAAGAAGCAACCCCTGAAAGGAGGTTTCTTCACTTCTCCACTGGTGCTAGCGTCAGGCTTGGCTTTGAACCCAACTCCACTCTTCTGTTGGGTAGAAGAGTTTGACGCCCAACTGCTTTTACTGCCCCAACTTTGGTTTGGCACTGGACCCCCTGGCTTCTTGCCACCAATACCTCTGCTTGGATTTCCTCTCTGAAGGGGTCTCTGTGGCTCGGAGTTGTAATCTGAAAGGCTCTCGGCAGCGATGATGGCTTCATTAAGGTTGTTCACCCGACGTCTATTAAGCTCGGTGCGAGCCCATGGTTTTAACCCTTCCATGAAGAAGAAGAGTCTGTCGACTGCGGACATGTCACTGATGTCCAACATCAAGGCAGAAAATGCCTGGCAATACTCCCGGACCGATCCGGTGTGCTTGCATTCCAGCAACGCTTTTCTCGCGTTGAATGCTGTGTTCTCTGGGAAAAACTGACTCTTTAGCTCACGTTTGAGTATCTCCCATGTGTTTATGACGCAAGACCCATCTTCGATCTCTGCGTACTTCTTCCGCCACCATAACTTGGCATCTCCAACCAAGTACATGGCAGCCATCGACACCTTTGTCGCTTCCGAGTCTACTCTAATGGCTCGAAAGTACTGTTCTATATCGAAAAGGAAATTTTCTAATTCCTTGGCGTCACGGGCTCCCCCGTAACTCTTGGGCTCTGGCACTCGGGGCCTCGACGAGTGCTCTGCACCCCCAGCGGGTGTGTTAACCACTGCACGACTAAGAAGCTCCACTCGATCCTGGAGTTCTTGAAATTTAGACTCCCAGTCTATACCTTCACTGTGCCGTGCACGGTGTTCCACTCGGTCTTGAAGCTCCTGAAACTTCCCCTCCCATTCCATGCTCTCAGCATATCGGGTATTATCAGTGGCTTCAAGATTCACTTCCAACGCATCAAGGCGAAGGGAGAATTGCTTCAGGATGCCCGGAGCATCCTGGTCACTCTTGAACATGTCATGTATCTGTGCTTCCAAAGCATCGATTCTCTCTTTCGTGTTGGCCATAGTTTTGCTTAGCAAACTATCCCACAATATTTTCTTAGCTGAAGCCACGGTCCCTTGGGCAACCGGGCTCTGATACCACCTGACACACGGTGGCCCTTGATGGCACAAGGAAACCGTGTGTGGCACTCGACTTGCCGCTCGCAAGAAGAGTCCGCCAACCAATCTCAACAATTTAAAGCAAGCAGTGCATCAACATCGCATAAAACAGTGCACAAAGAGTAAATTTCAACACGAGGGCAAAACGGTCACAAATATCTTCATTACTTCAATAGCATCATTACAACTTACAAAAGGCTTTGTTTGCATCCACAGTGTGCAATCTAGCTAGACAGGCAAGCTAAAACAAAGCAAAGGACTCTCGGGTATGGGTGTGCATGACTCCCATATAGTACCATTAGGAGGAAAAACCAAAGTGACAGTAGTAGACGTAACTATGTGCGAGGAGTCATAGTGCCCCTTTTTAGAGAAATACAACTTGAAATGACTTGAAATTTTACAGGGAAACTTAAATATATACAACGGTGGTCTCCACCAAAATTGAGCAAAAACGCACGCCTGGATCTTTAGATCTTCATTGTTGGCTTTTGACGTGCGCGGGCACTGCAATTGGGCGCGCGGGCGCTGTGCTTGACGGGCGCATGGGCGCGAGACTTGATGAACTTGTGAGGGCGCATGGGCGCCTGTTGGAAGGGCGCGGGGGCGCTGAGCTGGGTGGGCGCGGGGGCGCTGTGCTAGGCGGGTGCAAGGGGCAGCCCGTGACAATGAGGCACGTCATCGACTCAGCTTGATAGCATGTGCGTAGCTCAACCTTGGCTGGCGCTTCGCGTGCGTACAACGTGTGGGCTTTTGGCTTGGCGCGTGGCTTGCGTCCTTAGCTCGTGGCCCGCGTGTTCATCTTCTTAGTTAAAAACCCTAATTTTTTAGTGGCTGCCATGCCGTAAGGCCAACTTCTGGAGGCCATATCTCTCTCTTTTTAAGATAAATGATGCATGCCATATATCGTTGGAAAGCTTATGCTACATAGATTAACTCTATATCAACATGATTATGATAAAAACTTAATATCATGCACCGAATTTGAGCCCGAATACTCAAAAAATCACGTTTCTTAAAAAATAAAATCGTAATTTCTCACAAATCATGTATTCAATGATGATGAAATTTTATAGAGTTCATCCTCAACTATAGGGGAACAAAATCACATAACTATTTTTCAGAATAATATGCTCAAAATTTTCAAATTTTACTTGATGGATCTCATATATTTGTATCCCGAAAAAAATGTAACATGCACATAATTTATACTAGCATGTTAGAAGGCGAATTAGCAAGTTATCATGCTCTCAATACCAATATCAATAATTAAAGACTCCTACCACGTAATACGTAGTGGGTTCGAGAACATACTGTACAAAATATTTCAAAAATTTTGACAGAGGATTCTTATTGTTACGAGCCTTCAACACGCGTGATCTTTATTCGCAGGTACAAAAATGGCTAATAGAGTTGAGTTCTTTGTCCATGAACCAAATCCTAGAACTTTGTGATGCTCTAGAGAGAGTGCAACTAGGGGGATGAATTTTTATTTGCAGAGAAGACTTCTGTCTTGTGACTTATTATTTGTCTTGAGATAACTCTAACCTTTATACAGAGAAAGTATTAGAGACTGACTTTATCTCAAATACTTAAGAGATAAAAACCGTATTTATCTCAAATACTTTAGAGATAAATATCCTCTAATTAACTGTTATAATCTTGAGTAACAATTAACATTATCTGTTAGTGGAAGGATAATGGCTCCATCGACCCAATTTATTAACAACTATAATATCTTATGTAATTGAAAAAATCGTAGCAACCGTTCCAAAATGCGACGTCCATCTAATTTGAAGCGGTAAGTACGCACGTGCACAGTACATGCTCTTTTTTATCGATAATTTGGTCCATTCACTTACCTTTTCCAATATACTGTCAAAGCTCAAAGCAGCTGGCCAAGACCCGTAGCATACACCGTCCGCACATGACCAAAAAAGCACATATCCATGTCATTTGGGATTCAGCTAAGCCCGTTGCACCATAGCCCACATACGTAGCATTGCACATACACCCCTTCCTCACACGACACTCGCACTCAAATAAACCCATCCACACACGTCCCTATCGTTGTTGAAGATTTGGCTGAGCTTGTCGCTCCACCGCCCACAAATATTTACCCACACAGCAGCCACGACCATCTGCCCATACACACAGCACTGCACCCTCAACCCTCCTCACATGACACACACACAAAAGCACACACATCCACACATGTATCTACCGTTATTGGAGATTTAGATGAACCCGTTGCACAATTGCCAATTATAAATGGAGTGATTGATTACCTATTTATGATCAAGATCATAACCGAAAGAGTAAATCAACAAGTACCCATAAGAGGTTCGAATTGCAAGAACCCAAATACTAGTGGTGGTGGTGGTGGTGATTGAAAGGTTTCTTTCTCATTACAAACCTATTTCTCAATTGTTTTTCCTTCCATCACCTATTCAATTGGAAGTGAAGATGATGGTTGGCTGGTGGGCTGGTGATTGCGATGGTGGACAGTGGTTATGATTGTTAGTGGCGGCGAAGGATGGTTAATGGTGTCTCAATGGTTTATGTGGGGTGATGTTGTTTCAGTTGATTGGTGGTGGGATGGTGTTGTGAATGTTGATTGGTGATAGGTGGTTATTGTTCCTTTCTTGGTGGTGCTACAGTAGTTAATTGGTGGTAGAGGTGGCTATGATATGGTTGGTAGTGTTTGAAGGATTTGTCCGTGGTGGCGCGATGGTTGATGTAGTTGATTGGTTGTGAAGTAGTGATTCTTTAATGGTAGGCGTGGTTGTTTAGATGGTTGGAAAGTGATTATTAATCTATTATGGTGGTTGTGACGGTTGTTCAGTGGTTAACGGTTGCTCAAAGGTGACTATGATTTTTGGGTGTGCTTGTATTGCTGTTGGTGGTAGTTGCATTGTGTCTGTGCGGGGTGGGGTAGGGTTGGGTGGTGGTTAGATGGTTTTAGTGGTAGTAGTTATTGTGTAACTGGTGTTGGTAGTAATTGCGCGGTGGGTGTTAAAGGTAGTCAAAGAGGAAGACAAGAAAGTGAAAAGTGAAGACGTTGAGGGTGAGGGTAAGGGAACGGACCAATATGTTTATAGAAATAGCGCATGTGCTTTGGACGTGCACAATTCAAGGCCAAATTTAGGCGTTACGTTTTGGAGTGGAATGTAACGGTGTTGTCAATTACAAGGGACATTATAGCAAAATTTGCAATTACGGTGAGTAACCTACAAAAACGTATATATTAAAGGAGACAGTTTTGTATTTAACCCTTAATAATTTGGAAACTGCACTTTCCCTCTATGTATTATACCAATGTGGGATTTAGCCCTTTCATAGTCCGCAAGTATGTACTAAATCTATCTTCACTTCTACAAAATGTGCATATTAAACGAAGAAAGTCAAAATTATTGGGGGCATGGATGATAACTACGGAATTCTATTGGAAAAGATAGTTTTGCCATTGCCTTTACTTATACAAACACTCCCTATTGGTTAACAAAACTAAAAGATCAGCCACTTACTTTTATTGATTTGTAATACAGAATAAGCCATTTGGGTTTGTTTTGGTTGCATTTGTGGATTGGAGTAGTAGTGAATTATGGTGGGGGATAGAGGTGGGTGACAGTGGGTGGGTGATTATTTGGTGGTCGATGGTCAGCAGTGGGTGTGAAGGAGGTTCATGTGGTGGTGTGGTGGGGGGTGGGGGGTAAGGGGTAAAGGTAGTGTCACGTAGGTGGGCCGTAGTGGGTTGTAAGTATGGTGGTCAGTGGTATATTTGTGGCGAGTGATATCGTAGTGTCTGGTGTTGGTGTGGCAACGATGTTGTCTAGTGGTGTGGTGGAAATATCCTGTGGTGGTGGGGAGATAATGTTGTGAAAAATATGGGATGCAGTTGTAGGGGTGGATGGCTGAGTGGCAGAGTGGTAGGGGCAATGTGGTGGTGTGGTTGGATGACTGTGGTTGGGCCTGTATCATGGTGGTTATAGGTGTAGTTATGGTGGGTCTAAAGGTGGGTGATACTGCTGCCTGATAGGTTGAGGTGGTGGTGGGTTTGCGCGTTGGTATGGTGGTAGGGGTAAATGGTTGGGGTGGTAGCGATAGTGTTAATGGGTTTGTTATTATGGTGGTTAATAGGTGTGAATGTTGTTGGTCTAAAAGTGGGTAGAATTAGTGGTTAGTACGAAGAGTTAATAGTGGGTTTGCACGTTGGGGTAGTGATGGTTTATAGGTTGTGGTGTGTGGGTAAATGGCTAAGGAGACAGGGTGGTGGGGGTGCATGGTTGGGGTGGCACGGTGGTGGCAGCTATGGCGGTAGGGGTGGATGATGACAGAAAAGGCGTTACAAGTTTAAGCAGATCAAAAGAAACTAAAAAAAGACATGATAATCATCTACCTGATCAATTTTCTAAAATTAAAGTATAAATTGAAAAACATTAATGTAAATTTTTGGCTTTTGCAGTTTTGTGTCTTTTACGATTTTAAGATTGAAATATATAATACCTTTCTTATAATACAATTCTACTATTCAACCCAACTTTAATTTCCAAAACATGGTTTTGTTTAGTATGCATTGGTGTTAAGACCGAATTATATAATACATTTCCAATGATGCAATTCTACTATTTATACCAAATTTTTTCTTCCAAAGTATGACTTTGAACCTTAACTGAAGAGAAAACGGATTGAATGTCAACAAACTAACAACTAATTGTGAAACAAAAAGGTTAGAGAAAGTGAAGCTTTTACATTATTCAAAGTAAAAGAAGCTGAAGTGTGGTTTTCTTAAAGCAAATGAAAGGGTCTTGTGAGTGTAATGTCTTTTCAAAAGTTTTGTAACAATTTTGGTTAATATACACAATTTTTGAAAGTAAGGAGAAATTTAATACATATTTGAAAAGGAAAGGACCAAATTGCACAGCATCAAGGACTTGCCCTTGGTGAACGTAGTAACAGGGGTAATGCTAGTATTCCCTTAAGTTTTCACGTGAAATACTTCGCCCCACCCGGGCATATTTCTGGGGCTCCCTACCCCACCCCCACCCAAATAAACAGTCCAAAAAGCCCCTGTGATCAACTTCCCCGCTAATCTAGTTTTAGTAATGAAGTCCCTGAAGTGGTTGAAAATGTATGTTTTTCAGACCCTCGTATGCTTGTTAACATCTCATTTGTTGCTTAAAATTTTAGTAGTTTATTTGTTATGCAGTTTAAAGCAGCAATTAACGGGTGAAAAAGAATAATATGGTGTGAAAGTATGCATGTACTTTTAAGTAAAAAGTTTCATTTCGGTCACATAAGTTGTGACAAAGCATGGTTTACTACACACGCATCTTGTGGGAAATAATTGGAATTTCGCTTTGCTCTGTTTGATTATTATCCTTGTTCTAATGGGGAGCATTTGATTCTTGACACATTCTCTAGTGTTACATTGGACTTTCTGTTATTGATTTCTTTCAACTTTTTTTTTAGGATAGATCTAGCAGATGTAAACATGAAATTTAATCATTGATTTTACCTAGTTTGATTTGTCAAACGATACTTCTGTGTAACATGATTAAATTTTGTGTTTAATTCAAGTTTTACATGTACTAATTTTTGTCCTGGGATGTTCAAACAAGTCAAAGGGTGTAGGTCATTAACAAATCCGAACATGTTCTTCTCAATAAGGGTGCGGATCATTAAAAGGAAATTTGAGTGGGGAAAATGATTGCCTTCAAAAGATGAGGATGGCATATTTTATTTACCCCTTGTCCGTCATATATTCCTTTGAGAAAGGCGTTTATCCCTTTGGTTGAAGTCTTTTTGTTGTTATTGAATTTTTTTTTGCTCTTATTTCAGTAAAAAGCACATGAAATATAGGCGTCTATCCCATCTTTTGGCTCGGTCCTCGTCCCTATATTATAGTCTCTTGAACTTCCTTATCGACGGTGGATATGGTTTCTCTTTGATCACTTTGGAGCCCATTCTTTTGTACGTAGATAACTTTGGTCTTTTTTGCGTGGGAATGATTGAATCGTCTAGTGCTGCTAAAAAACTTTTGTTGACAGATAAGGTTGTAGTCTCAACCACAACATCAATATAACGTTTTTTTATGAGAATGGGTCTCTCATCCTTGAGATATTGTCTTACTCATGGTAGAATATGCTCTTGCACATAAAAAAAAGATGCTATACGACACCGGCATAATTTGATCAAGTTTGAGCTGTCAGAGAACCTGAGATGTCATATAATAATAGGATGAAATCTCAATCCTATGAGGCATTGATAACTAGGAGTTCTCAAAACAGGACCATGGGACCTCCATTAGTTGCAAACCAACAGATATCCCCTAGCTCTTTTGTATTAAAAAATTGACTTAAGTCGTCAATTTTAGAACGACTATTGAATCTAAAAGCACAAGTTTTAAGCAATTGATGTTGATCTCCTATATTTCTGGGTAAGCCACCAACCTTACGTGATCAAGTAACCAAAGTTCGAGGAGCTGATGACTACCTTTGAATTGTCAGTTGGATCACTGTGAACTTTAGTTATGGCATTCATGGTCTTTGCAACAACTACACAAGTCAAACTCATTTGGGAGACCTACTTGCGATAAGATATCGGACAACGTCATATCACCAACTCCGAAGCCAATAATAGTGAGAAATTTTGCATGAGGCATAATGCAAGAGCCGCAATTCAACCGTTAGTATATCTTTTGTCATGATTATGGAGAATCAATCTTAAGTATTCCCAAAAAAAGAAGGATATCAGTGCTCCTTACGAAAGATTTGGCATGCTCAACTATCACTTGGAGGAGTCACATTAAGGAAGTATAATATCCACTGGTTGGAAAGTCGTTAAGCAAAAAAAATCTTCATATGTATGGCAAAGCTCATTAAGGCTAAACCAAAAAAAATAAAAATCTATTGGGTCCCAAAACTTGCATACTACTGCCGATAATGCCAGTATTCATATGGTATTGATAACTATGGTTTTCTTTTTACTAATCTCCTAACCATTCTCACTTAAGCATCATAGTTCTTTGCCCTAGAATCTATCCAATTGACTTGACCCGATCTCTTCGATTAAGGTCTACATCATAGTTATTAAAGGCGCATGCACACCTAAGGCATAAAGGGTCCCTGGAACCTAGGCGCAAAGCGCAAGGTGCAGGCGCACGCCTTTCGAAGCGAGGCTCAAAATAAAAATAAATAAATATTAGTATATTTCACCAATAAAATCACATAAAAAAATTCAGAACATGCCAATTAATAAACTTTGAACACTAGAAAAGTTTCATATCCAATTAGAAGTAGTTGATCCTAATTGAATATGACGACGTCATCCTTATCATTAGTGAAGGTTAAATCAATAATGTTTTTCTCAAAAGGGAACCATAGGCTTGAAATCTGGTAGAGATTTCTTCTCAATTTTACCTTCTTTCAAGATGCAGTGAAGGAGTATATTTACTTAAAAAAGAGTAAATTGGAGACGGAATGCTAGCACAATGAATAACAATACGACAATCGATTGATTAGGGATTTGAGATTTTAGTTTTTTTTGTGATTTAAATATTGATTTATTATGTTATGAAATAAAGAATAAAAAATAATGAACGGTTGAGATGTGCCATGATGTAAAAATAAAAAAATTAAGATTTTTGGGCTTTTCTTTGCGCCTCCACCGCTGCCTTGCGCCTGGGCACGCAGGGTGCGCGCCTTTTCGAAGGGATTACTCTTAGCCCTAGACAAGGCGCAGGAAGTGCGCCTTGCGCCTAGGCGTGCCCATGATGACACTGGTCTACCTAGATTCATCCGGCGACACTTAGATTCACAGTTGTTTCTAGAATAATATCCCTCCCAAGTCTAAGCATAAATTTTAAGATTTCTAACCCTATCAAATATGGAGAAGAAGTTGCAATCAATCCAAAGCATCTATATTGGTCATGGATCATGTGCTCATAAAGGATATATGGGTTTTTTCCCTGGAAAGTCAATGTATCAGGACCAAGTTTTTTAATATGTTCGAGTCCCGTGTAGGTGCGCCACAAAAAAAAAAGAAAAGAAAAAATGTACACCATTTCTCTTCCTTTTTTTTTCATGTTTTTTTAAGGTTTACATGTTATCATATCATTGAAACACCTTTTAACTTTGTTAAAACATTTGAAAATTTAGAGCGTCAAAACTCTAACCGACTGAACTAAAGAAAATCATCTATTTCGCAGTTTAGAAAGTGACATCACCTTTGTTAACAAGAATTTCCAAAAATGATGTTTCAGACTTGGTGAAAATTTAGGCTCTGTTTGACAACACTTTCAATTTTGGTTTTCAGTTTCTAAAAAAAAAAGAATCAAAACCAGTTTATTTATTTTTTTACAAAAACAATTAGGTGTTTGATAATCCAGTTTTTAATTTGAGTTTTTTTGGGTGTTTGATTATCCAGTTTTTATTTTGAGTTTTTTCTTTAGTGGTGCTTTGCGATGGTGGTGGTGGGGCGTGATGGTGGCCGACGGTGGTGGTGGCCGCCGGCAGTCGTCGGCGGTGGCTGCCAGCCGCTTGCAGTTGTCTACGATGGACAGTGGCGGTGGGCGGTGGCTGCAGGCGGTGGGAGGGGGGTGGTGGTGGTGGTCTAAAAAAAATCGAAACTCATTTTTAGAGTTTTCAATAACAGCCTTCGTTTAAAAATTGATATTTTAAACTGAAGAGAAAAAAATAAAAACTGATTACTAAACGTGTTTATTTTTTTTCAATTTACAAAATTAAAAAAAAACTGAAAAAAAAATTGTCAAACGGGGCCTTAGATACCATCTCTTCCCCTTTCATTTGCAAATCACATAAAAATACATCTTTTATGTTTGGAAACCTTTTTGCTAAACCATTGGCCTCAATTCACTTTCCTTATTATCTCAACTCAATTTATTTTAAGGGACAAATTTTCTTCTTCTTGTATATGCTTATAGATTTATGCACAAAATCTTATTTATCTGAATAACTAGAAATTCAAATGTACATTTGACGCACGCACATTAGTACCTGTATGTGTGTTTCTTAAATTTTTACTTTTGTTAGCTTCTTATTATTAACTGACAAACTAACTTGATCTTTAAATGTGATTAGATTGACCGGACTGCGTCATATTGGCGCAACCAAAAAAAAAACCTTCATTGTTCAACTCCATATTTTATTCAAATATACTCCTACGGGTGAGTGAGCATACTGATTAAAGGAGCAGTTCTTCTGTATGTTGTTACTTGATTGCAATTAGAATTTTATTTTGTAATTAATGGGTATGTTTAGTTGTTTGTTATGCTCATTTTCCTTCAAATAAAAAAATAGAAAGTTAAAACTATTACTGCAATTGATTGTTGTTTCAAATCACGGCGCTAATAGCGGGTTTGTAGTACAAGGAAAAACTTTCTTTTGAAATATTAAAAAGCGCGATATTAGAGTGGTCTGAGAAATCGATTCAAAATATAAAAAAATAATAATAGTGTGTACATAAAGTTAATAGCGTTGTAAGAACGATAAGTAATGTTGTGTTGGCAAAGTGGCATGCATATAGGGACAGGTACGCTACTTACAATAATAATCTGGTTCAGAGGGCATTTTCTAAAATCATATTGAAAGACCAAAAAAATGAGTCTTTTGTTTTTTCCAAAAAAGAGGCATCTTTTTAAGTTTTTTTTAGAAAATATGAAAATGAAAATATAAACTTGAAAATGCTTTTTCAAGTATTAGCAAAAGGTAGCAAAACAATAATCCGGTTCAAACTCCAAACCTTTCTTGGCAAAATTTTCTCGCTCATTTGCGATCCATGGCATCTCCCGTTGCGGCGAAGGCAGCGCAGAAGGTCGGCGCCGCCCTCCGCCGGCAAGCCCTGACCGTGACGGACGCCGCCGCGGCCAGGATACGCCACCTCCTCCAGCACCGCCAGCGCTCCTACCTCAAGCTCGGCGTCAAGGCTCGCGGCTGCAACGGCTTATCCTACACCCTCAATTACGCCGGTGCGCGTTCCCATCTGTCACTCTTTCCGTTCCAACATAAGTTCTATAACATGCATATGATATGATATTATTCTCCTTCCGTTTCATTATTCGTGCCTTTAACTTTTTTCTGATTCCTAGGGTAGAATCGAACATATTTAGACATTGAATTGAACTTCAATTAATGATTGCAGATTAAATAAGGATGGGCCGAGAGTGATATCCTTTGGCTTGGAAGCGGTTAGAGAGTGTGTTTTGTTGGGTAGTACACCGTCCGCTTCATTTGGTTTTCCCCATTTGACTTTGTGCCCTAGGAATAGATTTAGCACATGTAAACTTTGACTGGCCTTGACATATAATTTCTATTAGAGTTCAATTTAATGTTTGGCATGTAGTCGATCTATCCTAGGAATTTGCATGATGTTGAGAGGGAAAATACAATGAAATTGAAGGTGGATGTGTGTGTCGTTTGGTCTGTAAAGGCTAGGGAGAAAGTTGTAAGTATGTACTGCTGCATAGCCCCCATGTAAGATTTATACATGGTAAACCTTGTACATTGAAAACGTGAACAAAAGATGGATCTCATTCCATGCTAACTGGCGTTCTTAGAAATAATAAGTGAGGAGGTAAAGGATAAAATGCTAAGTTTAGATTAAGTGCATTTCCACCCTACTGCCAAAATGTAGTTTGATGCTCAGATTGTGGGTGGGGTGGGGTAGTAGGGACTTGCAACGAAACATAGGTTAGAAGAGACCCTAACACTGGACTTCACCTTGGCCTGAAATGCTCTTCTTAGGTCCTTTTTGCCATAACTGTCATCCCCTTTCATACCGGACTCAGTGTAGTTCCAATTGACATGATTTATCAGTTTCCTTATTAGTTTGGCAGTTCTGGTGTTTGTGCGCCTTGTCGCAACGATAAGGTTGCTCATTTGTGACCTGGAGGTCACGGGTTTGAAACACGGAATCAGCCCCTCCCGAATAATGGGGGTAAGGCTGCCTACATTAACCCTTGCCAGACCCTGCAATGGCGGAAGCCTTGTGCACTGGCTCTGCTCATTTTTTCCTGGTATTTGTGAGTAATATCAGCTGCCAAAAGTTGTGATGTAACAGGTCAGTCATTGCACATTTGTGTGATGCTAACTTTACAGGTGCCCACTGCTACTCCTTGCTTTGGTGTAGATAACATGTTAAGCTAGAAATATTAATGAGAAAGTGAATGCTTCCAAGTTCTTTGTTTGTCATGTAGAATTTTGTTACTTTCAACTTTCAACTACTTGGTAATTTAAATAATTTTTGTTGATTATCTGCTTTTTAGCTGACTTGAAAGTTGTGTTTTCTCTGAAGATGAAAAAGGAAAATTTGACGAGTTGGTTGAGGACAAGGGTGTAAAGATAGTGATTGATCCAAAAGCTCTCATGCATGTCATTGGGACCAAGATGGATTTTGTTGATGACAAGTTAAGGTACAGTGACATTTCGCAATTGCAATGTACTGCACTTTATTGCTTCAAGGGCAAGTTTAGTTAGCTAGAAGTTGGCACATATATGTCTAACGACAGGATACTAGCTTAAAATAGGGACTCCAGTCTTTATATTCCCTTGTTGTTTTCTGATCACGCACCAAATGGTGGCAACTGGAAACTTGAAATTTGTTTTTCCTGGGGAAAAGGAGGAGATATAAGCCTGCAAATTTTACTTCAAGTTCTTCAGGTGGAGATAGCTGTATATCTGCTCTCTTGTAGGGGCTGGTTTAGGATTGTTAATTGTAAATCATCCATGAAAAGATGTGATAGTATTACCTTGCTTGCGTTTGCCCAAGAAAAAAAAATGAAAACTACCAAATTTGGTTATATTACTAACGGTCAAACAGATATAAATGTCGTGATTGATAAAATTCAAAAAGCGCCTAGGAGGGTAATAGAACTGGCGGGGCAATCATTGTTAACAAAAATTGAACTCTAGTGATTTCTACTTTCAGTTTGTTTTATGGCTTTATGACGGGTTATTTGGTAAATGTTAATACTATGAAAGACTTGGTTGCTTCAATAAACATTTGACGTTTTGTTGATATAGCTTTTCCACAGGGAGCGGCTATGTTCCACACCCTTGTATGCTTTTAAATTAATTGATGGTTTATACCAAATGGGTTACAATACTATGTATACATCTGTTACTCTTCTCTTCGCTGATCCAACAGGCTTCTCCCTCACCGCCTCTAATTTACGATAACCAATCCAAAACCATTATCACTCACCAAGACATGACTGATTATTCAGTCAAAATTTGGCATATAGAGACTTGGTGCCTTAAATTGCCGAGGAATCTAACTCTACTCTCTATATGTACCTGTTTGATAAATCCGTATCAAACGGAATAGTTGATATGGTTGACACATGGATATGAATAGGTGGAAGCACTTTAAATGTACTTCAGTTGAAGAGGCTTAGTTTATGATACCATCGCCCAAGTTGGAGTGGAGATATAAGTTGTTTGATTCCCGTTTGTTCTAGTTACAAATTTGCATTTCTGAACGTCGTTTAAGGAGGGTACCATTTTCTAAGGATGTCTAGACCAGTAAGAGTCACCTTTGGATTCAATGGTCTGCACACCACCACAAACATGGACTCCATGTTCCCTTTCTTCTGTACTCTAAGTAGGACCTTTCCTCTGTTTATTAGGCTTAGACTACGTAATAACTAGAAGTATATCTTTGGAGTTCACATATGCACGCTCGAATATGGTTTTAGCATTGTTTCCTCGTGGGTTAATTATAGCAGTATCCCTGAGGTTGGGGTGTAATTATACTGAAATGCACAATCTTCAAGTAATATTGCCAATGTTGATTGACCAGATGGAAGAAAAATGGCTGTGATGTTGATGGCAAATAGTCTATTTTGCCCACACTGACATGATTTCTTTACGAATGTTCTGCAGCCACCACCGTCTACTGTTCGTTCAATCTTACCGCCCTCACTCAACAACCACCATCACGGTTGCCCTTCATAGTCTCGCGTCCCAATTTCTGCAACTGACCAATCTAGCTAAATAAAGCGGAACAACAATGACATCATGGATTTACTACCTAGCTCCTATCTCCTTTCGGTTCTTTCCTCCACTGGATAGTAACCAAGTTAAAGGAACTACAGTTCTTGCCCTTCTCCTTCTTTCTCCCACTATACAGAATAAACTGACAAATGTTTGTAAGAAACCCATTAGCGGGAAAAAGTTGAGGATTCGATCCCACAGTCGAAATCGCCATCCCCAAATATCTAGAGTTGGCTTTACCACCTGTTTACCACCATTTCTCCATCGTCACCCACCTCCGCCGAAATCCCAACTTGACGAAGATAGTACATTTGTACCAATCACAATCACCAATCACCTCCACGCTCCGCCAGCCACATCTAACCCCCGTGCCCAAGAGAATAATCTCAATTATTATTCTTTTCTCAGCAACTTGCTCTTGCACCACCATAATTTCCGGGAATCCAAGGTTGGGAATGAAGCTGCTGCTGCAGGTGAGTGGTAGTGGTGGTAAGGATTGTTGAGTAGTGGAGGGAAGCTGGGCTTTGAGGCTTGATATGGAGTATGTATAAAGAGAGAAGAATTTCTCGAATTTTGAAAATACATTTTGGCGACATCCGTGCATTTTTGGACGGGAGACTAAGTGAAAGATACATACAGCACTTTTTTTTGTACTTTTGGTCACAAACTGTGCATTTCCGAATTGTCCTTGGCTGTAATTACACGCAAGCCTGAAGGGCATCGCTATAATTACCACTTTCGTCCCTATGGAGAACATCTGGCTCTGGTTATAGATGATTTGACTTGGTGTTTCCCATGAAGCCTATTGATAGAAGTGTGTATTGGCTGGCAGATGGGTTGAACGAGGTGTGAAGTGGGAGAGATCCTAAAGATTGGAATTTGGATGACAAATGCGATTGGTCTACAAAGTCTAATCTCAAGTTATGTATTTGTAAGGGGGAGGAAAGCAATAATAACGGCCCCTTCCTTGTCTATGTTATGATTTACGTTGATTAATACTCTGCAAAATATGTTAGATTTTGGTAAAATCTGAAACATTGCTACTGGCCTGTGTTATAACTCTGCTCTTAACAACCAACTCTCTCTCTCTCTCTCTCTCTCTCTCTCTCTCTCTCTCTCTCATGTTTTTCTTATTTTGGCTGGCAGGTCTGAGTTCATATTTATCAACCCAAACTCAACAGGACAATGTGGTTGCGGTGAATCTTTCATGACAACAGCCAGTAAGACAGCAGCTAAGTAGGATGATTATTCCATTTATGAGTGACCAAGCCGAGTTGCTGATTATAAGCTTCTCCCAAGAATTTTAGAATTGTCAAACGAGCTTTTGCGGTCATCAGTGCTACACTTGGCTTCAAAGATGGTCTTCTGCTGTCTTTGAAGATCTTTTAGGTATATTCTTGCCAAGGTAGTTGGCGGACGTTCTTATTGTATTGTAGGGACATAAAAATCAAAAAAATCCTTGCGAGTCTTCCGTCAGCTGTGGATATATATACTTCTTCGTTTATTTCATGCAATGTACATATATACGGGGGAACCATATGTATGAACAGCGTGTCTTGTCCTATTTTTAATATAGCAGAATTTGGTTTTATGGCGTGAACTTTTACACCTCTACGTATTTGCATGGCTCCCGTGCCTCTTTTGATCCCTCAGCACTGCGTCTGCCAACCAAGAAAGATGTGTTGATGCTGTGAGATAATTGGGGAGGAATAAATGCAATTTTCTTCCACGGTTGGGAAAAACTGATGTGTTGTAGCAGCAAAAAGACAACTTTGGCCTTATCTTAATTCTAAACGCATTAATTTCTTAAGGTAAATAGGTAACTTTTGTATTAGTTTTTACAAACCCTAACTGTCCACCGTCTTCCCCACCTGTCACTACCACTCGCGATGCACGGCAGTAGCGACAGTTGCATGCAGTGCCTGGTGCGTACGGAAGCGAGATGGCATAAATATCAATGCCCTCCCCCCTCCTCCTCCTTCCTTCCCAATTGTCCTTGAATTCCACCTACGGTTCGTTAGATCCCATCGGTGGTTCGTTTCTATAGTTGTGGGTGGGGCAACCATGGGGGCTGCCGTCGTGGGTGGAGGCCGCGCCACGCCATGGTGGTGATGGTGGGGAAATTGTGGTGACAAGGGGGATGGGGGAGAAAGAAAGAGAATTAGAGTTTCAATTAGGGTCGTACATTTCAAATAAAATAACATATTTTCTCTTAATGAATTAGAAATCCAGAAAAAAAAAAACTCTTAATGAATTAATCGATGTAAGCTTGAAATAAGGATCATATAGTCTTGTTGATTACTTGTAATAGATTTTTTCTTATATAACATAGCAACACAAAAGCCTTCCCCTAGAAAGAATCTTAGCCCAAATTATCTTTTCTCTTTTTTAGTTCTTGCAATCTCTTGCTGTTGGACCATAAAATTCTCTAATATTGATTAAAATTTGGAAAAATTACTCCCAGCACTCTTGAGAGATTTATCATAACTACATTAAGTGCCTACTAATTTTTTTTTTCAGTTGATAGAATTAAGAGAATCTATTTAAAAAATAGTAATACCCCTCACCAAAAAAAATAATAAAAAATTATGCAATCCACCACAGCCAAGATCTGATAAGTTTATCGCCTTTACTTTGGCCAGATCACACCACAACCACCACTGCCTTCCATCACAACAAAAAACAAACTCATCATTGTCGATCTACACTACTGCCCCCCCCCCCCACCACCTAAAACAAACCGACCACCGTCGATCTTCACCACAACCACAACTGTCCCACCATCACCATTCATTTTTACCACCCACCAGTACCATTGATTTTTATAATCATCGCCACCACAAAAACCCAACAGCGCCCATGTTACAAATCGATCAATCTATAACCACCGCCACCAGGAAAACCCAACAGTGCTCTCGCGATCAGATTGGCAAGAAGGGATGCATCGAGAATTGATTGAAAGGCTTTATCTATATGCTAGAGGAGGGGGGCACGGATTTTTGCTTCTTCCTTAATTCCTTAAGATGAGGTTAGGTTACGGTAGGTAGAAAAATGTTGTGGTGTGCAAATTTGTGCACGTGTGTCTCTTTGTATATATTTTTTTTGGGAGGGGGGGGGGGAATTAGGTACAGCAGACAACACTATCATTATTGCCGATGGATTATGTTTGTTTGTGTGTGTACGAGTGAGTAAGTGATAGTCATGTGAATGTGTGTTTCGCCCGGGGGGAGGGGGTGCTTATATGTGGGTAAGGGGCATACGATGTGTGTGTGTGTGTGTGTGTGTGCGCCCGTGTGTGTAATAGAGCATGAGTCCAAAAATTCCTCCGTTGCTGTGACTCCGCCATTGCAAAGATAATGAAAACCCAATTTGATACGGCATGGGAAGGTTGCTTTTGTGTGTGTGTGTGTATGCGCACATGTGAGATGGAACGTGTGGGGGCAAGAGAATGTTGGGATGGTGTTTGGCAACGCAGTGGTTGTCGATGGTGGTCATCAATGGTGGTTGTCAGTGTGCATATATGTTTAATGGGTAGAAGGAAAATTTGGCGTTGGTGGCTGGGCATCAAAGGCGGTGGCTGGTTATTGGCCTCTAAGAAGAAGAGAAGAGCTAAAGGGCATTTTGGTATATCAGAATAAATATATAGTGCCTAATCTTTTTGACGTTTGCCTAAGGGAAGTGGATGCCATATAAGATAGTGACAAAACCACAAAGAGCAAAGTGTAATAAAAATTATTAGTCGATGTTGAGTCTAGTTATGATAAACCTCAGGAGTGCTGGGAGTAAGTTGCCTTTAAAATTCCATCAATTTGGTGTAAATAAAATTTCTCCTAAAATTCTGGTCAGACCTTTACTCTCGGCTTCGCCACTGTTTATTAATGACTGATGAAACTTTGATAGAAAATATTACTTATGCGATGGCAGATTTTAAGTGCATTTGCTAGTGTAGTTTATAATTTCTTGAGATAGCAACCCGAGTCGTCCCTCAATTATAAGCGTTTTACCATATTAGTCCTTAAGTAAAAAAATTTCACATATTAATCCCTAAACACTACGTCATTTGTCATCGTGGTTCTTTTCTCCATTTTCATAAAAAAAAAAACCGTTAGTGGTCCCCACAACAGGGGCACTAGAGTCATTGCACAATCCTCAAGAACTAGAAGCTCCCTCATGGTCCCTGAACTATTAATGTGGCATTAAATTAGTCCCCGAACTAATTCTTGCACTGTTGGTCCTTTAACATTGCATAATTAGTCAATTTCGTCATTTTAATCACTTCAATCATAGTTTCGTACTTCAATGAAAAAAGTCATTGTATGCCTCATCAAAATAAGTCGCCACCATGACCATGGAGCTTTCTATAAGGTGGCTTTGCCCTTGTTATGCACCACCAACACCCTCTCCTCTGCCACCAACACAAGAAATACAGCGACATCTCGTCCCCGACCCCACTTCGCCGCTGCCTCAACTGCCAGCGTGCCATTACCTGCCACCATTAATAGATGATTGTAGTCAGGCTACTGCCAACCCCCAATCTCAAGCTGCTACCACCCTACCATCAACCAGCGCCCGGCTGTGCCAGCCCCCTGGCTCTGGTGGTCAATCGTTGGTTGACGGTAAGGTAGTGGTAGACCTGACAAACGGGTAAACCCGCCGGGTACGGGTAATACCCAGCCGGATCTGGGTAAAAACGGGCCGGGTAAATGTTACCCGTTTTTTCCTAGGTAGTCTTTTTAAGAACCCATACCCTACCCACGCGGGCCGGGTATTACCCGCTGGTAAATGCCTAGTTTTTTATTAATGTTTTTTTAACAAATAGAGCTTTAACTGTAGATCTGATCTTTAAACAAGTCTTAGACCAAAATTTTTAATTTGTATCATATTTAGAACATTGTTACAAGCAAACACATAAAACTGGAAACCAGGAGAACAACAAGCATCATCAGGTTAAAGTATTACAACACGAACGGTTACTAGCAAATCCACTTTATTTCGTAGCAGGCGAAGGCAAAAAATGGAGCAATTGTTTGGAATGAAGCCACGGCTTCACCACCACCACAGCCTCGAAGATCTTGTGAGCGTCGGTAGGAGTAGCGGCCGAGTTCTTGAGGTAGTACTTAATGCCGGAAACCACCTGCGTCTCCGCCTTCACCACCTCCGTAAATTTCTACCCGTAGCCGCCGTTCCTCTTTCTGTTGTACTCCTTGACAGAGTACCTCCCCAATTCGTGAATCTCCAGAATTAGTGTCTCTTATTAAAAAAAATATCGTGAAAAACAAAAGGAACTTCTAAATTCTGATGTTCACTCTGAGGCTCAATTTCTTGAAAATTTTCACAATACAAACACTACTAATTTATAAGAATCATGTTGGAACAACATGAATAACTTGAATAATAAAAATAAATAAAATGACAAGAATAACAATAATAGTAAGATGGGTGGTAATGGTATTCATCAACGAGAAGTTGTTTCTTGTTGGGTGTATAGGAACACAAAACATAAGGCTAAGGATTGTCACAATTGTCAAGTCAAGTTTTTAATCTTAACGGCATCCACTTTGATCACAAGCCAATGTGGTGACTATAGGGTTCAACTCCTCTAACCGATATTTTGTCAGTGGCCCTGAGTTGAATGTTATCGTCAACTTGATAAAAACTGTAAGCATGGAAAAGGGAACTTGGCCATGAAATTAGAAAAAGATTGATTTGTACTGCTTTATTCAACATGGCTTTAAGGTTAGTCTTTAACCTAATAAAGTTATAATTACTAGGAGTGACTTGCTTTATTGGTAAAAAGAATACGTGCTTAATAGTCTTTTGTTATCTTAATATTATGAAATTTGATGATAATAAGCTTATTGGTCATGTTTCTTTGTCAAGACAAATGATGTATTGTCTATACTTGGCATGGTAGGTTTGGACATATAAATATGATAAATATTAAAATGATGATGAACTTGGATTTAATTCCTAAGTCTAATATTATTACGAATAAAAAGTGTCAGATTGTATTCGACCTAGACAAAGTAAAAAGCCTCTCAAGTCTACTTAAAAGGATAATAGTTTATATGTTTAAGCTTTATATTCTGTGTATCACATGTTGAACAGAGTTTCGTATAACGTTGACAAAGCACCTTGTTTTTTTCAAAATTAAGAAAACCTTCTTCAAACTTTTTTTGAGTATGGGGTGCTTGGCAAGGGTTTTGTTCTAACAACTAACAAGAGAAACTTTCATAGCCCGGAAGAGTCCAAAGGAATGACTGTCATAAAGGATGGCAGTGGACGAGGGAACAAGAGGGAAGACTTTCGTAGCCTAGAAGAATGCTTATGCGGCAACTCCATGCTAGGCTCAACCTGGCACGACGGCCACCCTTAGACGTGGGCATCAATCGTTGCATGTTTTTTGTGCCTTCGGCATTTTTTATGCATCTTTACAGCACGTGACACGAATCTCATGCTCCAATTCAAATAGGTTGACACCAAATTTTGGTGAAGTATCACAAAAAACGGGTTCCAAATGCAGCCACTTGTGTGGCCAAAATGGGTTACCAAAATTGCGAAGCAACATGATAAAGCCCATATGTTGTTTACTGCCTTCCATTTTGAGTATAATATTTTCATGGATTAAATTTTTGAGAGCTTGCCATACATCTTGCTAAGTATTTTGATGAAACTCTTAAATCGACTGAAGTGTTTATGTTTCAAGAGTACTGAAACAATAACTGACTCATTTTTTTTTTCATAAAATAACTTAGAATAGTTTAAACCACCTAAAACAACCAAAGTGGTCAAAAACTTCTCCAAAGATTTCTTATCAACTATTCCTCAAAACAAAACTTTGATCCATGCATTTTCAAAGTCTTATAGGGGAGTCAAAAAGTTTTCACCTTCCTTAATAGAAGTCTTAGAAAAAACCTTATTTAAGGAGTAGATATTGCATGTACACGAATCATTAGCTCCGACTATCTAAGATCCTTGGATTTGGGTTGATATTTGTGATAAGAGAAGGGACTAAGAATGCGACTGATATTTTACAAGACATCCATCGCTCATAGATAGTTGGGACCACTAAGTTCAAACCATCCAATACTTGTTATTACATAAAGCCTCTTTAGCAACCAAAGTAAGCGTGATGGGTCTAGCAGTAGTGGAGCAGTTTGATTTGCCAATTGTTTCGGATGAGGGCATGATCAACTTACCCCACTTGTGTAAAAGGAGTATACAAGCTATAAGGTGGGAGTACTGAAGTCCATCATAGGTCAAAGTAGCGATGGACAACTTATGATAGCGGCTAATCCTTTGCAGGCTCAAGTACTCGAGACAGTCGATCATATGCATCCATTGTGAAGGGAAGGCATAGAAGGCATGATGAGGGTGTCACCAAATTTGTTAGGGAAGAATGTTACAATCCGCCCAGCTTTGGAGGCTTGTCCATGCAGACACTCATTAAAATGACATGCTTGCACTTAAGGGGATGCTTGCATAGAAATACTCCGGAATATAGGATAATTTAGGACTATCTTGTATTATCCTGTAATGGTACATTCCAGTGAAATAATCTAGAAAGGTAAGGCAACTTGAAAGATTCTAGATATTTCTAAAAATCATACTAGAACTATAATGGTAACCATTAGATAGGATTGATAAACGATCATCCATTGATGAGGTAAAGTAGTTTAAATAGGGAGTAGACTTCAATGGTATTCATTCACTAATATTGATTAGATATTCACAAGAGATTGCCTCACATATTCCCTTTTCTTTTTCCTTCTGCCAACATTTACATGTAGGGAGTGTTTGAGTGCCTAAAGGCTCGAGCTAGAATTGATTGGCTGACACACCTAGTGTGAGGACAAATAGGGGTTGATGTAGGACTTGTTGAGATGTGCAAGTAGGAAAGTAAGGCTAACTTAGCCTTCAACAAGGGTGAGTCGCCTATGAGCCTCACAGTTGGGGTAGAGTTGTGCTTGTCAAAGCCCTAGGGCCACCACCAGAGTCTGGTTCTAGATCTTGATCTAAAATCCGCACACAAATAAAGCCTTGGCATGATCACAAAGCTAGAAATTTCTCGTGTTACTATTGAAAATGCCAATAATTCTTTGGCATTCATTTGCGGAACTTACTCCACAATTGGCATCATTAATGGGCATGTGATCTTCTTCGAGCTCTTCTACAAGTAACTTGATTTATTGAACTCCATCACCTTCAGTAAACATAAGCAATTACAAGGCTTCTTTTTCCTCAAAAATTCTTCATCAGTAAGATTTAGGCCGCCAAGTCGGGGCAAGTATTCTTCTAATCAGTATTTTTTCAAAGGAATTCGTCTCAAGAATTATTCTTTTAAAAGCCTAGGTACATTATCATAGTTGAGCATCATATATGTATGTATAGGAGAAAGTGAATATGAGGTTAGCCTTAATTAAGTTGACTAAGGCTAGGACCAAAACTATGTAGTTTTGGATAAAAGATTCTTTACTCATGTACTTCTCAAACTCAAAACCATGACCACCCCATTAGCTACCTTCAAACCACCATCACATATAACCCCAAACCCATAATAGCCACCGCCACCAACCTCTATCAGCCATGACATGACTCCACCTACCATCGCACAAACATCCATAGATACACATATACCCCCACACACACCCAGATGCATGGGCACACACATACATGCGAGCCCACACACCCCGACCCATCCACCCACCCACACACACCCGTCACACACTATCGTAATCCACCCCCTGCCCCCAACACAGCCATCCACCTGTCTCAGACATACGCATACCCCCATACACACCTTTTTTCACCCCATCACCTCCTCACCACACCAATAACATCCCATCTCTGTTTCCAACCTTCATCTTATAACCAATTACCATTAATCAATTGTGGCCCAAATAGTTCAATTTATACATAAAATCAAGTACATGATGCTATTGGTCGTTAGTCCCATTATAATTAACCATGACAATTTTGTTTTACACACCATAAAGATGCTGAATCAAAGGGTTTCATCATTAGAAAATCCTAGAACTCAATTCAACTATTGCACGATTCAAGATTCAAGTAGAGGCATAACACAGTGGGTTTTTTTTATATGCTAATGATTTTGATCATGTGCTTGTGGGTGGTGCTGGGGGTGTTGGTCGGAGGGGATGGAGTCAGAGGTGAATGTGGAGGTTGAAGGTGGAGGCAGGAGGTTGGTGGCTAAAGGATAAAGGATAAAGGTGGAGGTGCAGGTCAGAACATGGAAGTTCAGAGGGTGGAAGAGGAGGAATGAAAATTGGTTTGAAATAAAACTGATTGAAAAAAATGTATTTTTTATCCAGGACTACGTAGTTTTAGTCCCTAGCCTTATGCAAATTGTCTAAGGCTAACCTCATATCTGCTGTTCCTCATAGCTATATGTATTTATATATAAAGAGTGAGAGATACGCAGAGAGATAAAGCATATTTAATGAACATAGTTTCTGGTTCACGTGATACATTGCAAAGATTGGGTATATGACGAGGTTTATAGAACAACCGTAGGAATGGATACTAGCTTTACTAATTTTCACAAAAAAAAAGGTCAGCTTAACCATGCTGCAACCACTCTAATTAGCAGCAATTGAAGATCATTACATATGGTTAATGTCATTAAACTTGTGAGGCTAAAAAATGTGCTGCTAATAGTTGTTATTGATGTTATTGTTAAGGGCCTTTTGGTTCATCGTTTGGAAATCTTTATAGGAGTAATTAGTGTCATAATAAAAAAAATACTGTAATGTGTTTTGCTCACTGTTTAGCCCGTAATGGCCATTACGACGTAATCTCAAACATGCCCGGAGATGCTTTTTCATTCCATCACTCAAAGGTGTTTTACTTATTTTTTTCATCATACCCAACTCCATAATAGAAATGATGTTGTAACCTTATGCTCATCCTTATCTTGAACATTATTATTATAAGCATCTGCAATGCAAAACAAAATCATTAAGAGGTGCTACCAAATTTAGTGTCTTTTATATTCTCAAAATATTATTGGTAATAGGCCATAATTAACAATTTTCACAATCCCACCCTCTACCCCACCTCAAAAATTTTAATGACATTTATATTTTGAGCTTTTTAGATTGCTTAACAAAAAATCCCACCCTCTACCCCACCTCAAAAATTTTAATGACATTTATATTTTGAGCTTTTTAGATTGCTTAACAAAAAATTAATATTCACTTTTATGCATGTAGAAAATAAAAATAACGTATCATGGTATCAAACACGTAAGAATAAAAGTTCAAATGCCAACGCAATGAAAGGACCATAATAGTACACCAAACATAAATTTAACGTGTTATGGGGGGTATAATAGTTTTTATCATAATTTTTATTCCATTACTATGTTCATTTGTTCAACCAACACTCAAGCATACTAGTGACCAGATTCAGGATAAATTCTCCAGTACTAAACCAGTACGCTTATTAAGTAGATGGTACGGTTACCATTAGGATTACAATCCCTATAAAGGTAACCAAATGATTCAAACCACGAACCAATCTGACCCTAAAGATTTTGAAAAAATGTTACCTACATGTTTAGCCAGAAATATTGATCGTTATATGGTTGTTTAAAGCCAAAATCTACCATTACATTCCACCAATATGGATCCTAGCAGGGGCGTTGTCCAATTAGCGTCACTAAGTGAGATTTATGACAATAAATTGAAAATATCTCCTACATAAAAGCTACCATGGCTTCCCCTACATATTTGTTGTCTTTTACCACTAAAAACGCTTTGATGCACGTTAGCAACATTTCTAAATCTTAGTAACGGATGTGGAGCATATATGATAATATGTTGCTAATCCACAAATATATCCAAGAATTTTCTTGTTAATTGTCCATTTATGCAACTTGGTTTCAACTTAATTGCGCGCATCCGATTGATAGATTCGTGGAAGACGACCAATTTAATTATCTTTTGTATGTTGTGGCAGCACCCTTTTAAACTATATGAGAGCACATAATCTCATAACTAGTACATCCTTTGAGGCCAATAATAATGTCAAAACAACGCAAGATTATCTTGCTGTACCAGTTGCCTTAAGAGCTTCGCATTTCTCTGTTATTAAGAAAAGAAAATTTTTGCAGTATTGTTGCCATCTCAAATGTTCATGAAGCGGACTTTGAGAACTATTGTAGGCCAAATAACATATTTAAAAAAAGGTACAAATAAAGGTTAGCAATGGTGATTGGCAAATTTTGACTGAAAACACTAAAAACCAAAATTAAAAGGTTATTAACTTCAAAATGTATGATACTACAGATTATATTCCAAGTACGGGTAAGCCATTATGTAAAATCTTTGCATGTAGCTGCGGAACTAGGTTTTAGAGTTAACGTGACAAATTCTAACTTGGCATAAAATTGGAATTGATTATAGGCAAAGTCCATTTTCGTACATTTAAGTCACAAGATATTTGAAACCTATATGCATTTAATACTAGTATAAATAGATATTTGTCTGAAAGTAAGGTGGGAAATTGCCCTAGGGCGTGTGAATGTGGACAATTGCCTTTAGCGTGTGTGAATCCTACCCCATCAGAAACGGCAGTATTTAACATGGACATGAAAGACTTTGAAGTATTTTGGCATGGATTTGACAACTTGCAATCATGCCATAATATATAGCTAGAACAAAGAGTTAAAATTTTCAAAAACTTATCATTAGCCACAGAGTTAAGCATTTAGGGAGTTAGAGTGATTGAGGACATTAAGAAATATTTTATTTCTGCTCTATAAGCCAAGCATTTGCTTTACAAGGATTTGAAAGGTTATTTAGCTCATATAAATGACACTCGTGCAACGAATTTGAAATAAAGTCTTTATTCCCTTCTATTCTCTTTGAGTTTTATTTGTTTCCTGCAGACTGGTGTGTGTGGCCTTCCACTTGAAAAGGAGGGTGAATTCACTATTGATCATAATCGTCTTGCACCGCTTTATTGAAACCTGGTGTTCAACCCAAGAGCATACTCAAGAGTAGGAGAAACCCATCAGGCATAGAAACCAATCTCAAACTCCATGTACGGTCGATGTGGGACTCGACATTCGCCCTCATGCAAAGCATGGAATAAGGGGTGATCCCGTCAAGCCGAGAGAAGCTGCAAAAAAAATGACTTGAATAGGGCGGCATGGGCCTAACTCTGCCCTTAGTTGCACGAGGTGGGGGCGGGGGCAGGAGCAGGGGCGGGGGAGCGTAGGTGCCTAGGAGAACTTAAGGCTGGGAGCGGCTCAAATAAATAAGTATATAAATATTATTTAAATTATTAAAACTCAAAAGGAAAGAAAACAAACTAAATGTAAAAATGACAAAGTAGAAGTGCAGGAGTAAATAGAATAATAGATTAAAAAGTAAAAACATAGCTCCATAACATAATCTTACAAACAAAAGGGTACTGCATAGCTCCATAACATACTTTTACATACAAAAGGCTATAACAGGGTACTAGTGGCAAAAGGATATTCATTCTAATTACAAAGACTTAAGTTACTTCAAAGTTCAAACAAAATGCTGGAAGCTGGATTGCTAGAGTTCTGTAGTCTGCACTTCTGCCAATTTTTCTTTCATATGTTATGTTTAACATATGAACCTAAAACTATAGACTAATGGAGAAAGAAAAACTAAAAAACACAACAGCCTGGTTATTTTAGTTTCCTTTTAGTCCTTGCAAGGCGTAGACGCCTCTGAACTTCTTGATTTTGAGCTGGTGGAGTGGATGAATGAGGTGTTGAGGTGGTTGATGTTGGAGTTACAGCTGTTGAGCTTAGGGTTGATGAACGACTAGGAGTCATTGGGTTTGTGGTGGCAATATCATCATCATTTCCTTCATCAACATCATCATCATTCTCATAAGCTTCTATTGCCTCCAAGGATGGTCCAGATTGTTCAATGTTCATAATTTCTGGATTTGCATCCCAATTCTTGTACTTTGACTCATAATCCTCCCAAAATCTTGTTAATAGCCTTCCATTATAGTGCACAAATACCAACTTCTTAGCCTTAGCAACACCTGGCCTGTTCCTTTTCACGTTGTGAATATAAGAGTATGTACTCCAACACCTTTCGGCAGAAGAACTATTGACACTCTGAGATAAAACCTTTAGAGCTAAACAATGCAACTCAGGAGCTCCGCCACCATACATGTCACGCCACAGCTTCCATTGTTGCACTATCGGCAACGGCTTGAGGTTGAGAAAAAATACCTCTGCAACTTACGAAATCAAATATTTTCTGCCTCACCAAAGCAGATTCTGTTAGATCAGCAATCAACCTGTCAAGTGGTTGAAAGTACCCTTTCTGAACCTCAATGTCAAAGTGAGGTTTTTTCCCTCTTTCGCCCCCTGGTGCAGGCATAAAAAGCCAAGAAGAAGTGTAGTACTTAGGGACTAAAACATAAGCAATACAATGTAATGGTAGATTCATTTTATCCCACCTTTCAACAACAAAATCATGAACTAGATCATAGACTAAGAGATCATCATAAAGTTCATCTTTAATTAGCCCTAGCATTGTATCCATCTGCTCATATACCTCTCCAATGATTGCTTTATCTTAATCGAATAACCTTATCATCTTGTAAATACGCTTGGTGAACTAAACTAATCTCTCACATTTCCTCCAGAAAGCATCGTCCATAATGGTCTGCTGAGTGTTATCGTGCTTCTCCCTTACCCCATTTTTTCTCATATTCTCCCATTACTTACTTAACACCATAGAAACCAGCCCAACTCTTACTGTTGTAAGTCTAGTAAGAACAATGAAATGGTGGCCAAATCTGGGTTTTTTTCACTTTGAGAAGCTCTAAAGAATGGAATGTCTTGAATAAAGATTGGCGGACTATGGTTGTTAATATATTTCACAACTGATTTTGCTCTCTTGTATGTCTCACTAACAAATGAAAGCCTTGAATCTGAGCATTTGGCTATATCTTTCATCAGTAAGTTTAATGTATGAGGTAGGTATCCTGACCAAATATCCAAGGGTATTTCTTCTCTATAATGCTGCCTGTAAGCTTGCAATTGGCAGCATTATCGGTAACAACTTGAACTACTTTTTAAGGGTCAATACTCTCTATTTCCTTTAACAATATCCCAGCAATATTTAAACCACTTTTTTCAATTGATGAACAGTCATGTGCACTCAAGAACATGGCTTTACCCTTTTAGGTAGCCATAACATTGATGAGTGATTATTTTTGCAATTTCAAAAAGCCATCAGAGATCATTGACAACCCATAGATATCCCAATCATCCATTAAAGATTTAAGATTTTGCTTCACCTTATTGTATTATCTATCTAATAGGGTCGTCCTAACCTTCTCATAATTTGGACGCACATATCCTGCAGGTGCTAATTGAATAGCAGAAATCATATCATGTCAAAGTGATGATCTCACAACATTAAAAGGTATTCCATTTCCATACATACGCCTAGCAATCTGTTGATCAACATCTTCTCTATGGTTTATCCTAAACATCTTATTTATTTCATTTGTAGGATGAGGAGGTTCTGTTGACTTACCCGCAGGAAGCTTGTGAGCCTTGGAATTACCCCCAAAAAGGAGATTTGCTGCCACTTCTTCTTGCACCAAAGCCTCTTTTTCAGACCTTGTGATTTTAGAACACATTGATTCATGTCTTCTTCTTTAACCCCACTGTGCCAGGTACTATGCCAATCAAATGGTACCAAACTCTTGTGTAAGACCCAAAGTAGGGCTCTGATCTACAACCAAAATTGCAAACAAATTTGTTTGAGCCTTCACCACCTTACGCAGAAGATTCAGCAGAAATTTTGGTAACATACTTCCAAAGTGGGGTTACACTTGGCTCCTCTTTCTCATCTTCATCAGTTAATTCTTCGTATTTAGGGGTCTCCATGTTTAACTATTTGAATTCGTAGAAGGAAAATGGAGATGAAGAAGGGTAAGAAGTTTCAGAATGAAGGAGAGAAGTGCGAACTTGCCTTTGCTGAACTGAGTATATGAAGGAAAATAATTGTCCCTGTGAGTCTGTGGTAGTTGTAGATGTTGGAGATTGGATCACTGTACAATCTACAATCACACTCATGGGCTGAGAGGATTTGACTTAAGGGAAAACTGAGAAAGCATGGCTGGAAGTTGCATTTGTAGGCTGAAATCATGGGCTGAGAGGATTTGACTAGAGGGAAAACTGAGAAAGCATGGCTGGAAGTTGTATTTGTAGGCTGAAATTGTTCTTTGTGGACATGTGTAGTAGTGACTGTGTACTATCAAATAAATCATTACACGCATGGCGGGTCACTGGTGGTTGGAACTTGGAAACTTGTAAGTGTAGATTTGAGGATATGGCTTAGATTTGACTTTGGTTTCTCAGACTTTTTTGCTACACCTTTTTTTTTCTTTGTCTCAAATGGCACTAAAGTATTAAACCCATTACATTCTAGTTAGTGTACATGAATATTGTGATAATCCTTTTTAAATTTCTCTTTATTATTTTAGAACCTAATTAAATATACATGTAAAGCCTCTAGGCAAGAAAGTTTACAAATGACGCTCTTTGCATAATCATTTTTGTAAGAAAATAATTATGCGTGTATATATGTAACTTGTGCATTAATCGATTGTACTAGGAAGTGGGATTATGATTTAAACCGGTATCAAGAAGACTACTCTTGTATAAGTTGCATCAACATATGCATATAACATAGATATACATATGTCTAGGTGTGTGTTTACTTTAGACTAATTGAGAATAAGATTGCACATAAGTTTGATCCCAAATGAATTTATGACCTATAGTTATATCATATATGCTTATTAAGTCAAGCTCGTAATGTGACTGTTACTCCATCTTGCCAATCGATCTCAGACAAGTGCCTAAAGAATGAAGAAGATTAAAGATTTTTGCATCTAGAGTCAAATGGAGTATGGGTTTACTAAACCTACTTTGATCTCATAAGACGGCAATTAGTCCATCTCGCCAATCGATCTCAGACAAGTGCTTAAAGTATGAAGAAGATTAAAGATTTTTGCATCTAGAGCCAAATGGAGTATGAGTTTACTAAGCCTACGTTGATCCAAGCTCATAAGATGACAATTAGCTCATCTCACGATCTGATCTCCAACAAGCACTGAAAAGAACGAAATAGAGTCGTCTTGAAGATTTTCACATGTATGGTCATACTCACAGTAGAATAATGCTTTGGCTAGGCTTGCTTCGCGAAGTGTATATATATATATATATATATATATATATATATATATATATATATATATATATATATATATATTCCATTCACATAGTGCTACAATAGAGTTTTATGAAAGTTGTACAGTGTGATAAAAGTTTCCAAAGAAATATATCCCTACGTGCACTGTGCTATTGGTTAGAGCCACTCGAAGGACTTTATAACTCGATCGTTGGCTCCAATGTGAATTATAAGTGGAGAAGACTTCGACTGATTTCAAAAGGTCATAAACTTTGCAATGTTTGAAAGCTTAAAATGTCATAAGTCATAACAGCTGGAATAGAGAACTGCAAGAAAAATGAGAGTAAGATGAGACCTTAAGTAACTTGTATAACTAAACATAAAGATCAAAACAAAATTAATTGTTTGATTGCATAATCTAGTCACGAGGAGAGTTTCACTAATTCCATGAATTTATCTAACATACTTATGCATTTCTTATGAAGGTCAAAGCCAAGAGAATTTTGTTGACTCATCGTCTAATTGTACATTTTCTTCTCCTGCCACGTGGATTTAAAGTAATTTCTATTGATAATATTTTTTTTTCGTTTCTCTTCCATAGTTTTCAAATTTTGAGTTCCTAAAATCTTTCACTTTAATTTTGCTGTCCTGTTTTCTAGGTATTGTCCCATGTTTTTTTTTCTCAAATATTATCAATTTTATATCAACAAACAAATTTAAATGTACCTAAATATCTCTATCTCGTGTTGATTTTTAATTTATTACTTTACTTTTTTAAATTTCATACCTGAATGCTTCATGCATCATTTAAATATTTTACATTACACATAATTCTTTGACGTCTAAATGGAAAATTATGCATTTTAATCATTTTCTTTAAAACTGTTCAAGTACAAATTAAATATGGCGGGTTTGCTTTTAATTTCAATTGTTGGTGAGTTTGCAAAGATCCTAATTTGTACTATTACTTTTATTTACATTATTATAAAATATCATTGTTAGTTATTAATATGACTTTTTATTAATAATGTGTGATAATTATATAGGAATCCCATGTGCAAAGTACGAGATAAAAATTAGTACATATTAATATACTATATTCCTTGACTTCCAATACTTAATAACAATTGACGTAATTAGTTATTTACAATATTTTGTAACTTATAGTTCAAATATTTTCATGTTAGTTATTAATTATGAAAGAATATTTATGTATCACACATAGTGTGCCCATCATATTATCATGATATATGGTAAAAGTTGTATCACACATAGTGTGCCCAACGAGACATTTTTCACATTTCATGCAAGTCATTATCAAAATACATGACTTAAGATAAAATAGATTTCAAAAGAATAACAATCATAGCATGTATTAAAAAATTGAAATTAGTAATTGTAGTAAGCTTAAACCAAATTCCAAAATTTAACTCTAAAATTATTCAACATATTATGACATAATATTAACATCTTTTTATTAAAATCTGTCATTTCTACGTCAATCAACATAAATTGTGTAATAAACAAACCAAAGTAAAAAATAATATTTTTTTTTGAACACGTCTCTTCTTCCCTTGGAAATGTGAGCACCACTAGCTTAATATTCAAGCACACTTATCAAGAATCCATATTCCTAGGCTGAAACTCATGCCAACTGTACATGGGAGCTGAAAGTGAAATGTCACATGGGCCAAAAATGAAAATAACTAATTTCGTTTTCATCAAAGCACGAGATGGCCTCAAAGATAATAGCTTTCACTTCCTGGAACCTCTCCTCCGAGAGAGATACCTCAGCTAGAAGTCTCCGAGCTTTTTCATCGGATGCCTCCTCATAGTCCTTCTTCCTCTTTAACACCATGTGCCCACTGATTTCCAGAACTGCTGGGTTCACTTGGGTGTCCAGGACATAGTTACATAAGACTGGATTCTGGAGGGAGAAGAAGCAGAGCGCCAGAAGACGAACACCTACACTCTTCTCCTTCTCTCGTCAGATTGGGAGGAAAGAAGGATACGGGGCCATGGGGAAGCAGGAGAGAAAAATCGATGCCTTTTTCAGTTCTCTCGTGTCTCGTCAATTAAAAAAAATTTGGAGGAAGAAGGGCTTAGAGGTAGGGGAAGCTAGAGGAGACCAATGACCAATCTCCTTCTCTGTTCTCTCGCGTCTTGAAGATAGTAATCGAGATTCCAGGTAACGCTTTTTCATCTTGTCCATCCTTTCAATTCTGAGATTTAGATTGACTGACTTGCGTCTCTTCCGGCCGACGGGATCGAGCTCCCATGTCCGATTGGGATGCGTTCCCATGGAGTTCCTATCATGGGATTGCAAAACTGCGGTTCTAAGAGAGAACCGTCGGCAGATATGGCGTTTCCTGCAACTAAGACTCTGCCTACTGTCCAATCCAAAAGTATGCTCAAGTGTAGAAAAAGCTCACCAGGTATAAGAACCAACTCGAGACCCTATATATGGTCGACGTGGGACTTGACGCACCTACGCACCTATCTAAAGGACCCTTACACAATGGCATCCTTATAGCCATTGACCAACATATGGGATAGATAAATAGTCTATGATTTGTGGTACATTGCCAAACTTTCTTCTGCTAGACACTATAGAGGTGCATGGTGTCTATAGAGGTGCACGGGGGTGGATTCAGGATGTCATGTTAAGGGGCCCAAAAGTTGTATAAAAAAGTTTTAGTTGCTAAAATTGATTGAATGTGTAGTAAGGGACGTTTAATAAACTTGAAGCATTTTTATTTAGTCTTCAATTTCATAGGATGCAAATTGAATTTTACCCTATGTGCAATAGTACTAGTATCACATTTATAAGGAGATAACAAATTGACATATACATGTACATTCTAACCTCACTTCCTATTTTCAGACATACACAATGTACTAGAAATAATGTTATTCATTGCCATACACTCGTACGAAGAAATTCTAACATCACCTCATACTTAGGGATCAATTGCACCCAGCACCTCGGGTTTTAATTTTGACACCCAGCATCATGATTTTGAAAATCTTGATTTTCAGCACTAGATGACGGTCAAAATGGCCTTTGACCACATGTATGTTAGTTTTTTAGGGACAAAATGGTTACTTCGCATATTTTACTGCGATAGCATCCATGTCAGCTCCACATGGCACGAACAATACACACCGTTAACCCTTCACGTCATTCCCTTCAACATCCACCCTTTCTCTATCATTTCACTCCAACGACCACCCTAAGCCGACAATCACCACCACACCCACAATCATATATCTCAAAATCTCAAGATCACTTTGTTGACTTATTGATTTTGATGATTCTAAATTGATTATTTCTAACATTAAACTGACAACATTATTAAGATAAATATTTCAGGATTTATCCTAATTAAACGAAGACAAAGATCTTGCCTTGAACAAAGATTGGACTTGGACTTGAACTCGGACCACATTGAAGATGTAGTGACTAAAGTATATCTTTATCTTTTCTATTGGTTCTAGGTCTTTCTTAAAAAATCTCCTAGAAATTCAAGTAAAGAACCAAAATCTGAAAGTTTCATTCGAATGCAAACTATTTCCATTCGACTCAATCGTATAGCTTTTCTTATCTTGTCCTAAAAGTGTTTTCGGTCGAAGGTAAACCCTTTCAGTCTTTTCGGCCGAAGCTAAACCCTTTCAGTCGAAATTAAACTTTTCGGTTGAAGCCAAACCCTTTCAGTCAAAGTTAAACTTTTCGGTCGAAGCCAAGAACTTTCGGTCGAAGTTGAAGTTTTCAGTCGAATGAAATCATTCGACTCAATTCTTCAGTGCTTTATTCGACCAATTTACTTGCATTCAAATCAGACTTATGTTTTATTCAAATCATTTTTTAGGCTTTCCCTTCATAACGGTTCTTTTTCTTCTCTACTATAAAAAGAGATCATTGAGAGCATATAATACTACTTCTTGTCAATCTCTAAAAATCTCTCTTACTTCTCTCAGAATACTCTCTCATCTTATTCTCATACTTTCATCTATTCTCTATTGAGTGAGTTCATCTTTGAGAAAGTTTATTGTAAACTTCTTAGTTTTTGGTTCTTGAAAGAATATAGATCTCCCCACCTAAGAAGGCTTAGTCTTAGATTATTCATTGTAACATCTACTCAAGAAGGAGTTTGTCTGTTGTATTACATTGTAAAATTCTTTTCAATTGTAAACTGTTGGAAACCTTGGAAGGGTTTCAGAAATTGTACTGCAGTTTGAGCTAGCACCCGAAGCTAGCTGGTTAGTGGAAGGCTCGAGTAGGTCTCCCTTGTGTGGAGTGCTCGGGGACTGGACGTAGGCTGATGGGGCCGAACCAGTATAAATCTCTATGTTGATTTATTATTATTACTTCTGTCATTACTTTGAAATTTTGTTTTTTAATTTCTGCTCAAAGTTGTAAAACACCTATTCACCCCCCCTCTAGTTATACTTAGGGACCTACACACTTTGGAATTTCATCAACAATCGCACCCACGATCAACACCAACTACCGCAACACTAACTCACGACCTGAATAAAGCCATCCATTACCACACAATCCCATAATCACCACCACACCCATAAGCCTGCACTAGCCACCGAACCGCTGAGGACCCGCCTCCTTATCCATAATCAAGACCGTCTTGACATGGCTGTATGTGTATGTGTGTGTGCAGCAGCGTCAAGCTGATATTAAGGTTGGGAGCCTAATTACTGGGTTTTGGATTAAAATTGGGTTTTAAGTTGGCTAATGACCCTATCAAATTGGGTTTCACGTAAAGATGAGAATTGGCGAGTTTGTGTTTTCTGATGAATGTCTACTTAGATCTTTGAAATGTTATGGTAGTTAGATATTGGAGCGGTATACGGAAGGTGAGGAGCAACATTGGTGCTGTGTCGAGCAACCTGGTGTTGTTAGGACAGGGTGAGCGATGTGGCAGTAGCTATTGAAAGTTGTGAGGAAATTTTGGGGTGAAGGTTGCTTGACGTGTGTTGCTAGGGGCTAAGGAAGAGTGGTGGGCAGGGTTGGGGTGGTAACACAGTAAGGTGGGGGTGTGGATAGGGGTGAGGGCTTGAAGATGATTAGTTAGGGGAGAAATTGGGTAGGGACATGGATGTCATGTCATTTATTAAGGGCAAAAAGACCATTTTGCCCCTAAAAAACCAACTGACGTGTGGTCAAAGACCATCTTGACTGTCATTTGGTGTTGAAAACTAAGATTTTCAAAATATTAGTGTTGGATGTCAAAATTAGAATCACTGGGTGTTGGGTGTAATTGACCCCTAAGTATGAGGTGGTGTGAAAATTTCTTCCTTACTCATAACTATCATGTATACATACATAAAAGTTCTATACATATATAATAGTTTTGCATATGAGATCAATCAGAGAAAAAGTGTTGATGAAAATCCATATTTATACGAGATCGAAGAGGGTAATTACACACTAAATATAAACTCTTCTAAACTCCAAATAGCTTTTAGTGGTACATGTTAATAACACAACTTCAACTTTTAGTGAGAAAAGTGAAGTCTGAGAGTTCGGATTCAGAGAAAATTTATCAGTTTCCCAAAACAAATGGTAGGATTTTTCTACTGTTTTACTTTAATGCTAAGATTTTTCAACTTTTTAACTCTAAGACTTTAACTATATGCATGTAGGCAAAAAGAGCAAATTCAGTGGCAAATATGGGGGAAGACTATGGTCTCTCGTCACCCCTCCCTACCCCTCGGCGTCCACAATATGTCTGTCTCCGGAGGTGCGAAACAATTTTATCCACCATGTGGTCGAGGACAACTTTAACAAACACAACAATAATCTACCATCGAAAGCATCTAGGAGAGTCAATTGGAAGACAATCATGTAATGAACATAGTGGTAATATCTCTACGTTGGATGGCTTGAAGACACAAATGGCTCATGTGGAGCTGTTGGACTTTTATGCCTTGTGACTACTCGTAAAACTAAACTGAACAAAATTCAGAAACCAAGAAACTCATTGAGTGAGAGTAAGAAGGCGGGTAGGGCACCCAAAGTGTCATTCCTAGACTTGATTTCCAATCCTCTTCAACTCAACCAGTAACTTTAATTCCACGTTCCTTGACCGTAGAAGTCTATCTTTTAAGAAAAGGAAAAAAATAAAAAGAAAAAAGAAGCTACTATAAATGTGTATTTGATACAATGTTTGTCCTATTCTATACCAAAATTGTCATGTGAACTCTTTATCATTTTGATTAATTTTTGTTATACTTGGAAAAGAGCATGCATATCTAGGATGAATCAGCACTTATGTTTGACCCATATGCGAGAATATTTATAAAAAGGTATTGACAAAAATCTCGCTTACGCCTTTTCATTTGGGTACACTTTTAAACCAAGAATCAACACTTTCACGTAACTTGTCAATCCGATAGATAAGGGGGTGTTGCATTGATTTGGTTTAAGCCCACACATGTCCCCTCTCCACCAAGAACAAAAGTGCACATGCACTTAAAGCTTCGAGTGTGGACTGTGGGGTTTATAAGGTTGTAGATTTTTTTGATGGTAACACCAAAATCCAGTCTGTATTGACAAACAAACATTTTCATTTGTCAAATTAACCACACTCCACCTGTACCTTTGAGTGAAGTAGCTACCTCTAAACAGAAGCGCCTGAGAGCGAAAGAAACCCCCTCACCAACCCACGCACGCACACTACTCCGCGCATTGCTGCTGATGTTTTTTGTATTCGACAAACCCTCACAGGTTTCTCCCCCTTCTTGGCATCTCTCGTTCTTGCTCACAGACGCACACATATATACACACTGATGTTATTTTGTCCTTCCCGTATCTGTTATAGGACATTTGCAAATGTTGTTTTTAGGGTTCTTCTTCTGGATTTTTGCTCTAATGTAAAGTCTTATTGTTGTACATCTCATTTATAGTTGTTATTAGCTGTGTGCTTACAGCATTATCTAGTCTGATTAGTTCTGCGTCCGACTCTGAAAATTGCTGTACTGTGCACCATCTGGGTTCTTGCTGTAAACCGATTCACAGTTCATTTGGTTGCTTTTTGGTGTTCTGGCTTGTAATTCGATATGAATGTGACTTTTTGTTGATAGTCTGCTTCTAAAATTTTCTGGGTATCTGTACTTTTCTGTGGTTAACAGGTGTTTCAAGAAAGTTTCGCTCTCAATTTTGACATATAGTGAAGTGGGTTTCTTTATCTGGTGGGAAGTAGTCGGGAATATGATTCTGGATTCCACGATGGCGACGTGTATAGCGCCGTATTATACACCTTTAGATACTAGAAACCCAGTGGGGGCACTAACTTTCCTTGGAGGGAGATCTCCAATGGAGAATTACTTGGCGAGAGTAGGCCCCGTGAAGGCGTGTGATGAAAAATTCGGGTTTTTATGTGCTGGACAAAAGGCAGCTTCGAGTTTGTCTCAGCTTAAATGTTCAGCCAACTCTCACAGTGTCAGTCAGTATAGCAATAAAGACCCATTTCTGAACTTACACCCGGAAATTTCAATGCTGAGAGGTGAAGGGAACAGTACGTTGACTAACCCAAGACAGGATAGTCCGAGTGGAACCGTCACGGATAGTTTGAGAGATGTATCGACCTCGAATAACTACAATGAGGCTAAGATCAAAGTTATTGGTGTTGGAGGAGGTGGGTCAAATGCAGTTAATCGTATGATAGAGAGTGCAATGAAAGGTGTGGAGTTCTGGATTGTTAACACTGACATTCAAGCCATGAGAATGTCACCTGTGTTCCCCGAGCAACGATTGCAAATTGGTCAGGAGCTCACCAGAGGACTTGGTGCTGGTGGGAATCCAGACATCGGCATGAGTGCTGCCAAAGAAAGCAAAGAAGCTATAGAAGATGCAGTTTATGGTGCAGACATGGTCTTTGTGACTGTAAGTTCAACTTCTCTGCACCACCATTTTGTTCCAGCATACACTGGTGTATTATGTCGAATTATATTTTTGCACAGTGTCTCAAAGCGTGTACCTGTTAAAGTGATAGTCTGTATCTTGTATGGTGGTGTATGATCCTCATATTCTTCCGTATATTTATGTTTATTATTTCTTCGTGATGATATTGTATCAAGAGACGAAGCCACTAAGAACGTAGAGTATAGCTACGGCTCTATGCCTGCAGATAGATTTTTTTCTATGCAAGTGAGTTTTTCTCAATTACCAAAAGGCAGTGGCTCAATTGAGCTGTTGGTGTAACTTTTTTTCCTCAGAAGTACAAGGGCGGGTTTGCTTTCATGGAGCTATGTTCTTTATAAATGTTTTAAGATTAACTTTTATGTAATAGCTGTTTCATGTCCTAATCCATATTCTTGTATCTTCTGTCTAGTCTTCACTTGATCAAAAATGGTGCAGACTGCACTAATATAACTTAGAAGAATATAAATTTTTGAGATGCTGTAAGCAGTCGTTACAACTTTATGGTTGCTTCTGGAATTTAGGCTATGTCCCATGCCAGTTCTTGATGTATTCTTTTCTATTGGTTTCATCTCCATTGTAAAACATCTATGGCAAGGTTCAAGTGTTTGAATGAAAACTTTAACGTTGCTATCATTTCCAAATTAATCAGTGAAACATGCATGAGGTTGAGATATTAAGGTAATGGTTGAGTTGCCATTATTTACTAGGTACAACCCTCTGACTGTAGTTATGCTGATGCTGAAACAACGGAGGTGTTTGGCCCTTAGGGCATAAATGGTATTCAAAGCCGTGTTTTAGCCCTCTGTAATCCCCATTTTGTATCTTGTGCATGCTAGAAATCTATTAAGATTTCTCAATGGCTCAAATATAAAATATATGCAAACTTACTGTAGCAAATACCAACACTGGCACCACCTTATGAGTTGGGGCTTAAAAGAGATTTACATCTTTGGAAGTACAGGCATGCCAACTGCTTTTCTTTTTTCACTTTCTCTACTTCTTGGGTTATCTTTAATCTTAAGCTTTAAATTATCATGTGCAGGCCGGAATGGGTGGAGGAACAGGCACTGGTGGGGCCCCTATAATAGCAGGGGTTGCAAAGGCGATGGGTATTTTAACTGTTGGTATTGTCACAACCCCTTTCTCTTTCGAGGGACGAAGGAGAGCAGTTCAAGCCCAAGAAGGGATTGCAGCTCTCAGAGAAAATGTCGACACACTAATTGTCATTCCAAATGACAAGTTACTTACTGCAGTTTCCCCATCTACCCCAGTAACAGAAGCATTCAATCTGGCTGATGATATTCTTCGACAAGGTGTTCGCGGAATCTCTGATATCATAACGGTATGAAGGCTTAACTTCTCATTTACAACTTGAACTTCTCATAAATATATGATCATGGTATTAAATAATTTGATAGAACCTTAAAATTGGAGAATAAGCTAATTTCATCTCTATCAAGGGCGTTATTCTGGATGGCTCAGGTCCATTTTTTGGTAAAGAATTCTCATAGGACCAGATGGTCATCTATCTTTATAAGAGGTGTGTAGTAGGTAAAATGGGGACAGCCAATTAAGCAGTGCTAAACTGTGTTCTCAGTCTATAAGCCTTTACTTTGGATGAGAATATATAAGCAAATGCAACTATATGTTTCCCCTTTTTTGTGTTAACAAATGCAACAGTATATGTCAGTTTATTTAGAGTGAATGCTATACAAGTATCCCTGCATCAGATTCTTTCAGCCACTTTGTTGATTTGTATATCTCCATCATACATTGATGTTCCCCTTTAATACAATGTGCAACTTTTAGGAGGTTATTTTCTGTTTTCTAGTTCATGAGAAGTTACCCTATATTGCAGATTCCTGGTCTGGTTAATGTTGATTTTGCTGATGTACGAGCTATTATGGCGAATGCAGGCTCTTCACTTATGGGGATAGGAACTGCAACTGGTAATTCCATAAGCTATTTGTTTAGTCATACGGATGTACAATATCATGTATGATGCTTTACCCATCTTTTTTGAGGAATTATTATCCCTTGCCACCTGTTCTTACTTTGTAATTGGTTATGTATTATCAATTTAGCTTAGAAAAGTGTTCAATTAAGAGTATACACAAGTATACAAGAGCATCACAACAGCAGAACTGACTGACCTGGGCTGCATTTTTTCTAGAATAAGTATGGCAGGAATATTCTAGTTTTGTCCACTTACTCCGACCACGATACTTTTAACCCATCAAAGGCTTCCCCTTTCCCCAGAATATCTCAACAAGCACTGCCTAAATAAAGTTTCCGACGGTGACCAAACAACCTTGAGAATGCACGTCAATGGGTGTTACTTAGTAAAGTTTAAACCACAGTACAATGTCAAACATTTATTATCACAAACAAATGCAGAAGATTCTAATGTTTTCGTTAGAAGAGCACTATTATATTTCCTTTCTGCCCAATAGTGCTGTTTAGCAGAAATAACACCTTTAGAAAGTGGAAGGTGACACTTATCTACCTGGTGGTTATTGTTAACAAGAAAATGAAGTCGATGTGTATTTTAGCAGAACTGTAGTTTCTCCCTATTCATATTTATCTTAGCTTGTTGCCAGCACTACTCAAAAAAATAGTTTGGAGGTGCTCCATTTCAAAAAGAAAATGATTCGTCACTTGAATATTGCATAGAAGTGAATATAGAAGAAGTGGATTCGTGCCAGTGAGGTGCATTCCACCTTAGTTGCAAGATGCCCCAATTCTAATGACGCTCCTGCCACATAACCTCACTCCCAAACCTTGCACCTTGCCCACCTCAAAAACCAACCCCCCTCTACTGAACCTTGCACCTGCCCATGCCTCGGGCAGCTAAGCCTTCGTTTGTATACATTTTCAGCAGATCTTTGCTTCACTCCCTGTTTCGAATACAATTTTCAATACATGAGATCTTTGCTTCACTCCCTGTTTATATACCATATGGCAAGAGATTCTTCCATTATTTTACTAGAGTATTCAGTGGGCAATAAAAGACTTGTGCAAGTCATGATATTTCCATAGACTTTCCAAGAGAAAAAGAATCTGAAACAATGTTATGTATATTTATGTATATAAGTTCCAATCCTTTTCATGAGCCTTCCTTTTATGATGCATCTTGTGTGATGGAATAAGTTTAATCTTCAAACATATTTTGTTGAAATTCCATTGCTGGTGCTTGCAGACAGTTTATGATGATTTCAAATAGAGTTAAAGCAACCCTGTGCTTCATACCAATAATAAACTCCTGCATTTACTTGCTATGTTTGACATGATATACATGTTGGGCCCATCCCCGAGAGCTTAAGCTTTTAGGATAAATAGTTATAAACATGTCATCGAAACTCCGATTGTGGTAAGGTCGTGGGTTCAATTCTTCCTGCTTGTAGTTGGTCTGCCGCTATTTTGGTGCAGGTTGCCCTCTGTTATGATTGTGCACTGGGTGCACCTTAATTTGTTTGTTTTTAGATTTTGTCTACACTTGTAAATCGGGCTTTGCACATGAGAGGGAGTATTAAGCATTATACATGGTGGTAGAACCTTTCCTTGATGTCCTTTAAGGAGTTCCTTTCTTTGTCATACTTACTTGTTCTATAAGTTACCGACACATTCTTTTAGCAAATGTTTATAAGTCAGATGGTGATTGAACATGGTTTACTTTCTTCTGCTAAGTAGATGATACCGCTTTATTGAGCTTGTCACAGAATTCATGTTCTTGTACAGGGAAAACCAGAGCAAGAGATGCTGCACTAAACGCCATACAATCCCCTTTATTGGATATTGGTATAGAGAGGGCTACTGGAATTGTATGGAACATAACTGGGGGTAGTGACTTAACATTATTTGAGGTAGCTATCTCGTTCCCATTCTGTAGGTATCTACTGCAAATATTTTCTTGTTCCTGAAACTGCTAACGTGACAGCTAAAGTCCTACAATATACAGAACTTTTGCAGCAATGCAGCCTAAAGCCTAAAGCCTGATTTATGAAAATTTTTGAGATAGTATTATATCTTTAAAGCAGGTATCTTTGAGCTAAAAAGTTCTGTCCACCTCTTCTGCTAATATACCATTATTGATCCTGTTTGTATGAAGAAAATGAATTAACTGGCTCTTCTTTTTCACGACTTATGTTCTATAATAGTGCATAGTCTGTGTCTATCTTCATGCTCTTCTACGATTAATGGTATTGTAGATGTTGCAATTTAGGTGACTTGTTCTATTCATCAAGTCAGACATCAAAAAGTATATTCTGAAGTCAGTCAAACACTTCGATCAGGCCTAAGCACTCTAATTAGTTTGGTGTAGAAAGTTATATATTTGGGTTCTAATTCTCCGGAATTTATTGCAACTTCGTGATGCATTCTAAGCCAATTATGGTTATCTTTTCATAAGTCAAACTGATTCTTACTATCTCTTCTCATGCTTGTCTGTTCTCATATGAGATTTCTATATAGGTAAATGCTGCAGCAGAGGTTATTTATGACCTGGTGGATCCTAGTGCCAATTTAATATTTGGAGCAGTTGTAGACCAGTCACTTAGTGGTCAAGTAAGTTGCTTCTCCTTTAACATGGACGGGATAAAGCTCTCTCTTTGGTAATGCTATGTCTACCATACCAAGATATGTAGTTTTCCCATTCAGTAGACTTGTTGAATAGAAGTTATCTTGCCACCATGTTTTTTTATTTTCCAAACTTTGAATCCTTAATAGATATTAAGTTCTATAATAAGTTTAGGAGTATCAGGTAGTTGCAACCATCATTTTCTTTAGCTTAAATTGGGAATCTTAGTTCATGTATTTTAGCTTGTGATCCCTTGGGCACACACCATTCCTAGGCGTGAACAGGGGAAAAAACAAGCTTGATACAATGTGCATGTGATCATAGATATTGACATTGTAAAAAGAAAAAAAAGAAGCAAATCTGAAAAAGAAAAACTTGGGAATTTGGTTTCTTCAAGCCATTTGGTATATTCGCATAAGCTAGTTACTATTAGCATAGTCCTAGCTTTATGCTTAAAATTAAATACAATATTGTTGCATGGATCTGTGTCGTATATAGGTCTCAACTCCTAAAGATATTTTCAAAAAATTTCTTGCGCCGAGTAAGGGTCGAATTGTTGACTGATGAGTTTTATATTTTGAAGTGTATTTGTGTTATTGTTTTTTTCTGGTATATACGACTATGTTACATGGACCCTTCACTTTGGGATGAAGGGGCGGTGTCGACACGACTCGACGCCGACACGGGTACGGGATCCGTGTCGGATCTGTCATCTGCCGGGCAGATACTCCACGTCGACATTCCTGCCAGAGAGCGATGGTAAGGATCGAAGAAAGAAGAAGCTGTGAAGGTTTTTGAGAGAGCGAAAAAGAAGATCTCTGAGAATAGAGCTGAAGATAGCCATCGACCTCCAAGAAAGAAGAGAAGAAGAGGAAGAAAAGAAGAAGAAGAAGAAGAGCACAGAGAGAGAGAGAGAGAGAGAGATTACCTTCTGCCAAGAGTCACGTGGGTGGTCTTCTGTCTGCTTTTTGCTGTCTGCTTTTTGAGTTTACAGCCTTTCTTTTGCTGTTTCTTCCTTTTCTTTTTTTTTTTTCCAACTTTTTGGCATTGACTTATAAAAAAGGTTCAACAAATATCTAAATCAAAACAAAATGTATATTGTTCAACCAAAAATAAAAGAACCTATTTATTTTGGACAGTAATTATATATAATTTCTGTGAAATTTATATGTACTTGTAAAAAAAATATTTAACACTCCATCTCATTTAAAGTATTTTATGTATCTTAAAATTTTTAGCCGTGTCCCCGTACCCGTGTCCAACTTTTGGACGGTGTCCACGTATCCTAGAATTTCGAAAATAGGCGAGTCCGACACTCGGACATGTACCCGATCTAGACACCGACACCGAGTCCATGTAACATAGATATACGATGATGTTACCACATAGTCTTTCTAACTTCACATGAGTGTTGAAATTTTTTTGAATTCGTAGAAACTCTGGCTCTAGGCTGCATATAATACTTCCACTATATTCGGCAGTTCAAAGCTTTTAAAAGCCTTCAGATTCCGAATATCTTCAACAACTGTTTAGTCAGCAAAACCATATGGCCTCTTCTTGGCTTTCCGTGCAGTTTAGTTGGGTTTTATAGAAAGAATGTTTGCCGCACACACCCTACATCAGTTACTAAGCTTAAAAAAGTCATGTGGTTGATGAGTTTTTAGAAGAAAAATACATTGATGACTGCAGTTAATTGACTCAGCATTCGACCTTTACAACATTATTTCGGATTGGAGGTGGCAAGGTTCAGACTGAACCTTCCAAACATACGTCTTGTGTTATCCTTGCCAAGCACCTCTTCGAGAGATGGTGCCTTCATCCGCTGATCCAGGGCAACTTAATTCTCTGTCTTGTGATTTTGATTCAATGTGGTTAGATGCAATGCATGAGCTTTACACATTTACTTTTGATGTGGATACTTTATGGAATACCACGTACTTTCTCGTTTAATGAGAGGAAGTTTATTTGGATGCATATGAGCAGAACTGACAGATACGAAAGGAGTCATTTGGTTTTCTAAGCAAGGATGCGACATAATCAAAACCAAGCCAAAGTGTTCATGGTTGGATAATTGAAGAGGAAGGGACTTTGATTGACGAATCAGAAACACTAAAAAATATTTAAAGCAACTTCTTTTTGTGCAATGAACCAAGTTTGATCTCAATATTAAGTTGTTAGGACCCTGCGCTTTCTATCAATATAAGTGGGAATACTAAACTTTGATAAAAAGTTAACTAATAAACTAAAAAAGTATCAATATACCACCTGATAATATGACTTACTATAACTGTAATATGCCCCCACTAATAAGCTTAAATGTATTAGTAACTAGAAAGTCACAATAATCCTACATAATAAATAGAAAGTAGAGGCCCTGTGCAATTCCAATTTCCAGTTGATCTTTGCTTCTGCATACCTTATCAATAACAGAGCCATGTTAATGCCAAGCACTTGGTATTACTGTCTATGGTTATGTTCTCTGTAATGTAGTTGTTTCTTATTTGTGGGGTTGGTGTGTGGGAGGAACAGAAAGTACGCAGTAAGAAAAACTATTACTTCCATATGATCTTGATCTGAACCGAAAGCAGGGCCCTCAGTACCTGATGGATGAATGTACCTTGAAGCTATTGGAAACAACAGCCTGCTAGAGAGATGTTTCTGCTGCTTAGTTTGGATACATTGTTACATCAATTTCCTGTACTCATCAATGCCGACTCTTGTAGTAGCCATGGGATCTTACCCAGATGTCGACTCATCAAATAGACTCTACTGACATTTGAATTTCCTTCTTTTCATGTCCTTTTTTGATATGCCATCTGTGTGCATCATGAAGTGTCCTAGAGTGCCCATGAGTACGAGGTGTATATGCACCAGTCCTTTGTTCATTGTGTTGTATGAGTGAGACGCTTTTCCAAGGGAAGGGTGCATTAAGATCAAGCGCGTAGAAGATATTTGAAGATGTACTGTGCACGTGCACACCGGGGTGCATAAGAATCTAACAATTGCCACTTGTGATAGGAAGTATTTGAAACATCCACGGTTTTAATTAAGTAGTTACGGCAATCTTGCTTTGTTTCTAGGGTCACAATCTGTGCTTGGAAGAACCTGATAAATTGGAAAATTGTGATGGAGTATCTCTTACATGAAAAGAAATCTACCTACTTTTAAAAATACTCGATTTTATCTCCATACAGCTGCTTCTTGTGGCCATCGGTTGGTCAACTTTTGATGTACAAGGTTTGCAGTACAATTGCTAACGACCATAGGCAGACCAACCATGAAACTGCTACTTTTGTTTAGGTATATGCTTCTTAATCCTATGGTCATCACATCCCACACCCAGAACTTGGTCACTATAAGATCCTTGTGCCTCTGCACTGATAGCCAGTTGAATATGCTCTGACATTGCAGGCTGTCCGTTTTTCGTAGTTGGCTACAATGTTTTAGTTGCCAGCCTATTTGGCCTAGTTGTCCATACAAGGTGGCGTAACGAGTAGTTGTTATGGCAAACACCTGCAAAGGTAGGGACTTGGGAACTTTGATTGTTGTACTTGTTGCATGTCCACCTTCAGAAGTCCATTTCACTACCAACTTCGTCTTTTCAGTCGTATAAACTTCTAGGCCGCTGGTTGATTTGACTTTATTTCCATAGTTAAAAATATGATACCTGTACTGGGAATACCGGCCAGTATGTACCATTTTCCCCTTATACCAGTACGAAATCCTTAACATTCTGTACAGGACCCAATACCGGCCGATATGCACTATACCAGACAAAACCAAGTACCAGCCAAGATATGCCACTTTGTACTGTGTTGGTTAGAAAATTAATAAACATGGTTCGTTCGGCCGCTAGGATCATTGCCGGCGACCCATTAATGCAGTAAGCACCTTGCCCTTTCCTTCCCCATCACCACATTCTCAAATCTGGCACTTCCAGTCGCCGTTATGGCGTTATCTCCAAGACCCCTTCTTCCCCATGACTGGCACACGTGAGAAACTAAATGGTGATATAATGTTGATGTTAGGGCTGGCTAATAATCTACTATAGTGGTGGAAGTATTAGGAAAGATAGTACAGTTACCGGTTAGAGGAACTGTTGCCGTCAGGTGGTTGCCGTTCGAATGGGAGATGGCATACAGCCTCTTGCAAGCAAATCTGGCTAGAATGGGAGGGGGTCGGTTCTTCTGGCCTAAATTAATTATATTTGTGGGTAAGTGGTGGGACTGTGGAACTAACCTAGGTGCAGTATAAACCCTTTCCAAGTTTGGTTCAATTTGGTGTTTGAAAAGATGGCAAGAGATTTTGTAAAGTTAGGCCTACTTTCAAAAATAGTTTAAAAGCAGTTTCAAAAACATGTCTCTAGTAAGCAGCAAAACATTCTTTTTTTTTTGGGTTACATTTTACCCGTGTTTTTCATTTTTTGGTTCCAACGTCGGTTTAATAATTCTTCTTATTGTTAGTGGAATTTCTTTTTTGGTATATTTTAAGTGGATAATAATGATACCATTTGTGTATCTTTTAAGAGGGAGAAGAAAAAGGCTATTTCTTTTTTTGGTATATATGTTTTAAGTGGATAATAATGATACCTTTTGTATATTTTTAAGAGGAAGAAGAAAAAGGCTATTTATTGCCCACATGTAATAATGGAGAGGGTACCAAAACGGTACTGGTACGGTATTTATATCTGTGATAATTTCCGTTCAGGTGAGTATAACTTTGATTGCCACTGGATTCAAACGCCAAGAAGATAGCGAAGGAAGGCCGCTCAAGGTATCACTTAATCCCCATGTTCCTTTTCCTACCCACCATCCATACCTTAATCTTGTTCTTAGCTTACTGGCTTCTGCCCCGGATGCAGGCAAGTCAACTAACACAAGGAGATGCTACCCTCGGAATCAACCTACGGCCTTCATTGTTCACAGAAGGTGGTTCAGTGGAAATACCGGAGTTCCTGAGGAAGAAAGGACGCTCACGCTATCCAAGAGCTTGAATCGGCCTTTACTTTTCCTTCTTCTTGTAATATAATCTTTTACTTTCTTCAGGGGACACACAGCATGTCTCTGTAGGTACAAAATTTTCGTTATGCATCAGACATAGTGTTTTGCCGAGAGAACGTAGTATATCCTGCCTTTCCTAATAAAGGTTATACGTGTTTTGTGCCTTGACTAATGAAGTGGCAATATAGTTCATGGGACGATGTCATAGATGTAGTATATGTGGCTGTATCGCTTGTACAGTCTTTAATTTCAGTTTGCGTTAATGTTCAAATGGGCGCCCACATGCACAAGGCTCACGCTTGCTTATTGTAGCGCATCTAAGAATAATGCTTCGAAGGTTGAAACTGAACGATGAACATATCAGGGTCAGCGGCTTTAGTGCAAGAAGAAGAAAAATGAGCGATCAGCCAATCTGATATGTATTACATGCAAGGCCATAAGGCCTCTTGGTTTGGATATATATTCTGTACTTTTCCTTATCCCTCTACTATTACCGCAAAAAAGAGAAACAGAAGTGATGTAAAACTGCAAATGCTCCCTTTACAAATTCCACGAGGACACGTCTTCGGGTCCTCTGTGGGAAGATCAGCTTGAGGGTTGTGACGTGAACACCCAATACAAAGTCTCTTTCTCTGTACATGGACACCGGGAACAGACCTCATAGCTGTCCCTAGATATCTCCTGAGAGAGAAACTCAACCTTGTACCAACTGTGCGCTCCTTTTTTTCCTTGCCAGCAGTCTAATCTTCAAGTATCTCTACATTATCAGCTGGAAAGTAGTCAAATAAAATTCACTTCTCTTCCAACTCTTCTTGCTTATGGATAGTGCAATGCCTCTACCACAATAGTCAGCTCTAGGCTTCTAGTAGTAGTGGCCAACGTATCTTTAGTGTTTTCAGAAACTGGAATCAGTAGCAAGAATGACTTGATTCCCCAACTGAGCCCCAAAGTCCCTAAATCCTACCAGTGATCTCCACAAGAACAGGGTCCATCAACAAAATGGTGAAATCGACTATTATCCCTGACAATAATTGTTCTCCCCACAACTTTAGAGATACGCTTAATTACAGAATGGCAATCTACGCACACTATTAGATTCTTCTTCACTATGATTGGCTTCCCATTCACCATACTTAAAAAGTGCAAATGCAATATCTATTCTCTCAGTATGACAATGAAGAAGCTTTGCCTTCAAACTATCATCCATATCGAGTGGGATTGAATGTATCAAAGGAACATATCCTGCTACTTTTATCGATTCAGAACACTATCAAGCTTCTCGAAAATCTCTCTTTGCCGAGCATGGGACCAATCTTCAGCTCCAGAAGCATGAGTTTCATTACCAACATCAACCCAACTATAACCAGGAACTTTTTTCAAGTTCTCGTCCCTCAACTGCATCTTCCTGACACTCACATTATCCCATTTTTTTTTCTCTCGCGTATATACCAGAAAGCAACACGTGCTTCACTGTTTTCGGGTTCAAGCTTCATTAGTTCTTCTGCAGCATGCTTGGCCCTATCCTTATCTCTGTGTGTCATGCAAGCCCCAAGAAAAGACCACCATCCAAATGGCTTGTAAAAGGCATGCTGTTTGTAAACTCTTCGGTTTCTCGAAGCCTTCCAGCTCAGCCGAGCAAATCAATAACACAAGAGTAATGTTCAGATCTAGGTGCTACACCAGATGTCTTCTCCATGGAGTAGAAGTATTTAGTCCTTCTTCCGCCCATCCTGCTTGGCTACATCCAATTAAAATATTGACAGACGTTATTGCATATGGTTTCACCGTCATCCTGTCGAAGATTTTTGTAGCATCTTTTTCCAAACTATGCTGAACAAACACACCATTACTGAATTCCACACAATCTCAGTGAGCATAGAAATTACCTCAAACACCTGTACTGAGTGATCAAGTAAACCACATTTCCATACATATCCACAAGGGTCGAAGGCACAAAGCGGTCGCAATCACAACTGAACTTAAGCACTTGGGCATGAAGTTGAGTTCCTTGCTCAAAGTGTAGCTCGATTAGCACACCGCCTTAATCAGACTAGAGAAACTAAATTCATTTGGTTCAATCCCATGCATCCGAAACTTGACAAAAATACAATTCCTTGTCAGTCTGTTCAATCTCCACATACCCATTGATCAAAGATGTACAAGAAACAATATTTATGCAGCCAGAATCAAATCCAAAGACGTTCGAAGCACTTTCCATATCTCACACTTTGCAATAATGTGAGTAAGAGCATTGCCCGAGGGAATGTACAATACAAAACCCAACTTTAGCACAATAGAATGAATAGAGCTTCCAACACTGCAAGACTTGAGGCTCCCACTGGCACCCAAACTTCTAGAAACAACATCTCCATCAATGATCATATCTTCGTATACCATCTCCTTGAAAGTTATCAATGATTCCTCAAAATCACCGTTTTGGCATACTCATCGATCATCGCATTCCACAACACCTCATCCTTGAACGGCATCTCCTCAAAAACCTTACAGGAATCAACAATCGACCCGCATTTGGAATACATGTCAACCAAGTTGCTACCCACAATTAACTCCCAACGAAACCCGCTTTTCAATGCAATACTGTTCACTTGCTTCCCAAATTCAATCAACCAAAGAAGCCATACAGGCTCGAACAATAGTAGAAAATGCAAATTGGGTCCGGGTCACGCCATTCGTTTCGCATAGAACAGAAGGTATTTACAGCGCCCGAAAACTCTAAAGTTTTGGGAAAACCCAGATATCATAGCTGTCCAGGAAACCAAATTTCTTTGGGGCATTTTGTCGAACTTTTGGGTGGCGCCGTCGAATTGGCCACACTTGGCGTACATGGAGAAGAGGTGGCTGGTTAGGAAGGTGCATGGCGGGTACCCGGCGAAGAGTAGCTGCGCCTGGAACTGTTTGCCTTTGTTCAGCTGTCTGGTTTATGGCGTAGTTTTGAAGAAGAAGTGCCAAGGTGGCGTAGTCCCTCAACAAGAGCTTGCTCAAAGTTTGAAATTTCACGAAAGAGCGGTCAAAATTGGGGTATCATCTTATTAAGATTATATTAAGAGCGTGTGAGATTGATTTAGACTAATTTAGGGATAGTCAAACGTGATTTATTCTAGATTAAAACACGCATGTGGATGTTTGAAAAAAAAGATTAAGAAGAGATATAGATCCATTTGGTTCGCCATTTGTAGGTAGACAATTTGGTTGTTTAAGGTTTAAATTGTAAAGTGAACCAGTACCATTGATTTGAAAATTTTAGAATTAAACCAAAATCAACACAGTCAGTTTGGACAGTTCAGGTTCGTTTTAGTCAATTTATGTTGATTTGCGTTCTTTTAAAATAAGTTGTCATTTACACACCTGTTGGTCAACCCAACTAGTGTTCAAAATCAAGTTACAGTTTATCGTAATTATCTTGCCACATCCAATTTTCAAGTGCTCATATTAACATAAGTTATAAGTATTATTCTATAACCAAAATTGCAATCAAAAGTTAAGTATTTCTTTGTCGTTGATGCACAAGAAAGAAAGAAAGAAAGAATAAATATGCATCAACAATTAGTCGCTGGAATTGTGCATACGTGCTCTCGCTAGTTTTTTTTTTATTTTTAGTTTCGACACAAATGTCCATGTGGTTCAGGCCCTCAACTATTTTTTTTTTGTCACCGTAGCCCCTGAGCTTCAAACCATTTGCCGTACAACTCATTTTCTTTGTTTTCATCAAATTTTCCACTTTTGTGGCGCCCACAGCAGGCGGCACAAAAAGTCTTTCCAGCCTTGTTTGTTGCCTTACATTTCCAGTCCCTCTTTTCCAGTTGCCGCCTCCCTTCCACCGACGAAAAAAGGGATCTCACCGAGATCCCCCCAAGGAGCTCACTGTCATCCTGTTGCTCTCATCGTAGACGAGGTTGCCGCATTTCCATTATTACGCCGCCACCTCCCTTCCACCATTTCGCTATCGAACCGCGATTCTTGCCGAACCTTGACGTTGCCATATCCCGGTGTCACCGTTGTGGCCGGAGCCCCGTTTCTTTCACGTCATACACTACCACCCGATTGTCATGAGAATCCCACCGATTCTCTACACCCTCTGCGTTCGTTACATCCCACTAATTTGCGGTGCGACATTGTTGAGTTCATGGTGACACTAAGGTAATGCTATGGTGACGATGAGAGTTAATAATTCATGAGAATGCGGCGGTCTCGGTGGTCATTAACAAAGTTTAGATAGCGTTTGAAAACATTTATAAAACCGAAGGAAAAAAAAAAACATTTGACTTTTTTTCTTCTGTTTTTTAAACATGATTGTTTTATGAAAATTTTAATTTTAGAGTTTTGATTTTTGTTTTGAAACCACCATTACCATCAACGCCGCCACCTCTACTGCCACCACTGCCACAGCCGCCCTCGCCACCACGGCATCACCCCCATCATCGTCGCAGCCCCAACCCCCCTACCACCCCACCTTACCACCGCCACCCCACACCCCACCCTTCCCGCCCCTATCGCCACCTCCACCACCACCACCAAAGAAAAAATTCAAAATAAAAATTGGGTAATCAAACACCCTTTTGTTTTTGTAAAAAATAAAAACTAAACTGGTTTTGGTTTTTTTTCTTTCTTTTGAAAATTGAAAACCAAAACCGTAAGTGATTTCAAACAGACCCTTAGTATTAACCAATGATGCGAGGTGGTGGTGGTGCTGTTGGGGTGCAGTGATGTTGGTGGATTGCTAAGGTGGCAGTATGCAATGGTCTTGACGGTGATTTTAGTGGTCATGTTTGCGATGGCAAAGGTTATAGTGCCAGTGTTGTTGATTGTGGGGTATTGGGTGAGTAGCGATGGCAGTTGTACCTTAAATGGTGGTTGGGCTCCTTTTGCAAGGAGTCGTTGAAAGATGATGGCATAATATGATAGAGTTGGTAGCGGCGGCACAACTTTCCATGCTTCAGGCAATGGTGGCAGGGGCATATTTTTGGTGCCATTGAGGATACCAGTGATAATGGCAAGAGTTGGTGGTGGAGAAGTAAGATCCAAGGGCGGCAACGACAGTGGTCCGATTAGGAAACAGTGAAAGGGTGGAAAACCAACGGGCAGGGGATAGTGGAAGAGTCACTTGTGCCCCTCGTGTGGGGTCCCAAATAACCTTTTTTTTATGAAAACGCTGAAAAGGATCACGAGGGCAAACCATGTACAATTTTTTTTTCTTGGTAGAAGAGAGAACTCTATTTCAAAATAAAGAGTTTACACAGTGCTTCTAGAGCTAGCCATTACGGCTAGTACATATATTTCATGGCTATATTTTCCATGTACAACATAAAGTAGACAATAGATTCCAAATCTGGCCAAGTTATCAAAAAGCAAGACTTAAGGAGATAAGAGATCATTTTATAGCAAACTATCATCAACCCAATACTGGTGTACTCGAATCCGGGCATGACATACAAAAGCTGCTATGAACTCCTATAATTGCAAAATCTTGGCCCTCTCAATACTGATATAGTGCATACTAGGAACTATATGGCAAAAATCATATGCAATTAGCGCCACCAGATCCAGGATATCTTCAGTATTTGTCAGCTGAGAAAGTAAAAGCCCCGAGTTAGTTAGAAGGATTGTGTGATAAAATTTTTAAACTTAGCCCACTCCATGGCTATGAGCAATCCTTTTGTCTGAACTGTCAACCAGTCAGAAGCCCAATTACTCAAAGCAGTAGAACCATATCTAATATTTTGGTTAGAGTGACAAGTAATTCCAACTCCTAACTTCAGCTTGATTTTATCAAAGCAAAATGCCACTGTAAGAGTAATGAGGTGGAGATTTGGGCATGAACAGAGGGGGGACAGGCATTGGATGATATGGTGTGAGTTTAACGTGTTAGGTGGTTGGCGAATAAGAGCGGATTTTTTGGACAATTGTTTGAAAGCAGAAATATTTGAAGTTAGATCTTGGATAATAGAGATCACTAGACTAGGATCAAAAGCCAATTCTTTAAAAATAGATCATTTTCTATGGGTTCAAATGCACCAAATAGAGGTAAACATAGAGTAGTTTGATGTCTAAATTTTCTTTTTATTTTTGGTTTTGTTGAGCCATGCAATTAGCCATTCACAAGAAGGCAAGGAGTTTCAGCTTCAGTTAGGCATAAATTTGAATGAGATATTAAGGAATTGAAGTTTAGGACGAAGTGGGAGACAATCCCATAATGCCTGCCATATAAGAAAGCAAATTTTCTGAGGCACTCGCATTGACCATAGTACCTTTCAAACTAACCCGCTTTTCAACAACGTTGCTGGTAATTATGGAGGGCTTAAGTTTTTCGAGTTTTGAAGATATAGCATGTCATATGCTTATTTGGTTGAGAAAAGGTCGATGATGTATGAAACCAATAAAATAACCCTAGAGGGGTGAATAGGGTTTTTGAAAATTAATGGAGAATTTAAACTAAGCACAATCATAAATCTCAATCAAACCAAGTAATAATTCAATGAAGATGCTAACTAACCAATCTCAAACAATTAAAGAGCAATAAGTAAAGAGATTGAGTTAGAGATACTTGACAAGGAGATTTAAATGGTTTGGCTTGAACTACCCTCAAGCCTACATCCACCTCTTCAAGGAAGTCCCTTGCAAGAGCACTAGAATCCACTAGCAACAATCTTCTTCCGGGTCAAGATCAAAACCCTTACAACACTTGGTGATATCCCCACACCAAGCACAAGCCTTGAATCCACAAAGCTCACCCAAGACTTGACAAACCCAAGCCTTGATCACAATCCTTTTACAAAGATCAATTGTGTACAAAGAAACCCTCTTGAAAGGAAATGAGTACAAATGAAGCTCTAGTACAATAGAGAGATGAGAGAATTGATGACTTGAAGTATGCTCACTCTCAATCAAAGAAATGCTCACAAAGATGCTCTCTTTAATGATGTAAAATCATGAAGATGAAGAGAGAAAAGTTTAATCTATGAGCCTTGATGTTTCTCTAATGAATGGAGGCTTAGAATGTGGTTTCCATGGTGTATGATGAAGCCCCAAACCATTTATATAGGGAGCAAATGAAATATAGCCGTTATAGACAAAAAGTGAGCAAAACTGTCATTGCAGTCAACTGTATTCCCTCTAAAATAGCCGTTGGAGTTTTGTCCTCGAAAATAGCCGTTGGAGCTGAATTTCGACCAATGCAGTCGACTGGATTCAAATACACAGTTCCTATTTTGGGCATAACTTTCTCTAGAAAAATTAGATTGAGGTGCCGTTTTTTGCGTTGGAAAGCTAATGAAAAGTTTTATCAAGATATGAAAAGATTAGCACCAAAATAGGTTTTGAGAAAATCTGAGTGAGCTCCAAAGTTCACTCATTTTTAAGAACCACACTTGTGTGAAAGGTTATGAACTCACATGCAATGCACAAGGTGTCCTAAGGTCTTTTTAGGTCATAGTCATCAATCCAAGTATCAAACCAAGACTAGTTACATAATAGTAAAGATTAATTATAATTGATAGTAACTTAGCCGATGCATTCTTTGTTGCTCTTCGACATTGGACTTGATGAAGCTTCTATAGCATGTCCACTATAACTTTAAGCTTCTTTGGCTTTAATCCATCTATCCAACTTCTCAAATGTGTCTTCATGAGTGTGCATGTATATATCTACTAAGAATACACTCAAAGCACACATTAGAACATAATCAATGTGTAGTTATCATCAAAACAAGATGTAAGCCTAGGTTATCCAACCCTAGGGCTAACAATCTCCCCTTTTTTTATGATGACAAACATTGATTCTATATAAGGTATGATGTATCATATGATAGACAATTAAGCACAACAATCTCACATAGAACATTCAATCATTTCTTGTATACTCAAGACATGTCAATCTATCTCATATAGCAATCAAGCTTGTAGCAAGATATGCTCTTCCTCTAATGTTCTTTCAAAACACACAATCACATAGCATATAGAATCAAGATTATTTCTCCCCCTTTGTCATCAACAAAGAGACAAGGGTATGTGTGTGTGAAGAGATAGTTATAAGCAAGATAATGGCATCAGGTGCATATAACTCATGAACTTATACGGATGACATCAAGAGTTCCTTCATGATCCAAAGAAAGATAGGCAATGTAGCTCAATAATCTCATTTACTTCATGCATTTTTCAAGAGTAACAAGATAGTATGTGATTCAAGCATGTAAGCTTCCCTATCAAGTTATCATATGCTTCCCTATCAAGCATTATCATATGCATTTTTGGCATTACCAAAAAGAGTGTGTGTGGGAATGGCGTTGTGAAGCATTAAGATGACATAATTTTAACATGGAATTTTCACAAAACAAATGATGGTCATCAACAATCAATATTTCCAATATTAGTGCAAGAGGACCATACATCATCATCTAAATCCTATAGGTATCCAAGATTATAACATAGAGAAATAAATAATCAAGGACTCGCAATTTAGACAATAGTTCGCATGAATTCTCAACAAGCAAGTTGTTTTATAGATTTGGCAATTTAAGCATACTTGATAACATATAAGTTTAGCACATAGCACAATGTTGAGAAGATCATTAAGTTTTACCCTTTTGGTGAATTACCAGGGAATTGAGCTCATGAGTGATCATTCTTGAAGTCCATTTTCTTGACAAGTTTTGAGGCTCTCCTCATTTAAAGTAGCATGTCTAATCTCGGAATGCTTACTCCCCCTTAAGATTTAGCTTGTTGCTCCTCCTTCTCAAAATTTTCTTGGAGCCTTCTCCTTGTTACTATTTGCCTTTGCTTTGAACAACCTACAATCACAATTTAGGTCTAACTTTTGGTATCCACATTTTCTTGGGTCCATAAGTGTTAGTCTTAGCAACATTAAGAAACTCTTTAACAACCCACATTTTCTTGACACCTCCAACATGAACAATTCTACAAGGACAATAACTAGTCGTATGCCCTTTCTTGTTACACCAACCACAATGTGTAAATGGTGTGCAATAGTTCTTAGGTTATTTTGAATGAATATTCAACCTAGCTTGTTGTTGAAAGATTTTAGGAGGCAAGGCCAAGGGATCTAATCCAATACCGCCTTTGTTAAGACCAACTTTTTGGTGTCCAAGCATGACATCCAAGTTGTTTTTACCATCAACAAATTTTTCAAGGCATTTTTTCAAATCACAAATCTCAACTTTTAAGTCTTCATTTTGTTTCTCTAAAACCAAAGTATTGCAAGAGATTTGTTTTGTGCTAGGAATGTTCACAATCAAATCAACTTAATCATTATTCACATGTTCCACATAGAGATGGCTAGATATGCATTCATTCTTAGCATGCAACTCGTTATTTTCACTTTTTAAGTCATCTAGTTCTTTTGAAATCGCATGCACTTGTTTTTTAAAAGCACAATTTTTCTTGGCTAATTTCATGGATTCTTCATATAAAAGAGCATAAGCATCATAAATATCATCACTGGAGCAATTGCTATCACTATCACTAGCACTATATGAAGAATTTACCTCATCATCTTTTTGAGCCATGAAGCATAAATTTGCATCCCTATCGTCGAAATGACCACCTTCATCTCCACTTGAGTCATTATCACTACAAATGATGGCTTCGATTGATGTCTTTATGGAGTGTTTCTTTCTTGACCCTTTCTTCTTCTTATTCTTCCATGAGGTAATCTTTACACTTGAATCATTCATGCTCTTGTTCTTCTTCTTACTCTCCCTTGAGGTGTTCTCCATACCTGACCCGTTCTTGCTCTTGTGCAAGTTTCTATCTTTCTTCATTTTGAGATACTCATTAAATTCCTTTGTAAGTATGTCTATCTCCTTGTTATTCAAGTCTTCTTCCTTTTCACTTGAAGATTGATCCATCATTGATGAAACTTTAAGAGCAATGCACTTCTTCTTCTTCTTCTTTGGACCTTTTTGCCCAGATGATTCGAGTTGCATTTCACAAGTCATCAAGAAGCAAATTAATTCATCCAACGGAAAGGTATTGAGATCCTTTGATTCTTGAAGTGCTGTGATTTTTTCATCCCATTCTCTAGGTAATGACCTAATCAACTTTCTCACAAGATCACCGTTAGAGAAATCTTTTCCTAACTGTTTCAAAGTATTAACAATTTTAGTGAAACATAAATTCATTTCCATAATAGATTCATAGGAAAACATTTGAAACAATTCATAATCTCTATGCCATAAATTCATCTTTGAATCTCTTAGGAGAGAAGTACCTTCATGAGTGACTTGAAGTGTATCCCACATACTCTTAGCCGAATCACACATAATAACTCGATTGAGTTCATTTGTGTTTAGAGCACAAACAAGACAATTCTTAGCTCTAGAATTCATGCAAAGCATATTTCTATCATAGTCATTAAATTCAAATTTCTCCTTTAGCACAAGCTTATTCCTAATCCGCTTGGTTGGAACATAAGGCCCATCTTCAATGATTCCCCACATTTCATAATCTAAAGATTCTAAAAATACTCTCATCTTAATTTTCTATATACTATATGAAAACCCATAAAAAAGTGGAGGTATAGTAATAGAACTCCCCTCAAGACTAGGAAACCCCATGATCTTTTAACTCTCTAGGTGTTAACCAAAAAATCAAAAGCCGAGGCTTTGATACCACTTGAAACCAATAAAATAACCCTAGAGGGGGGTGAATAGGTTTTTTGAAAATTAATGGAGAATTTAAACTAAGCACAATCATAAATCTCAATCAAACCAAGTAATAATTCAATGAAGATGCTAACTAACCAATCTCAAACAATTAAAGAGCAATAAGTAAAGAGATTGAGTTAGAGATACTTGACAAGGAGATTTAAATGGTTCGGCTTGAACTACCCTCAAGCCTACATCCACCTCTTCAAAGAAGTCCCTTGCAAGAGCACTAGAATCCACTAGCAACAATCTTCTTCCGGGTCAAGATCAAAACCCTTACAACACTTGGTGATATCCCCACACCAAGCACAAGCCTTGAATCCACAAAGCTCACCCAAGACTTGACAAACCCAAGCCTTGATCACAATCCTTTTACAAAGATCAATTGTGTACAAAGAAACCCTCTTGAAAGGAAATGAGTACAAATGAAGCTCTAGTACAATAGAAAGATGAGAGAATTGATGACTTGAAGTATGCTCACTCTCAATCAAAGAAATGCTCACAAAGATGCTCTCTTTAATTATGTAAAATCATGAAGATGAAGAGAGAAAAGTTTAATCTATGAGCCTTGATGTTTCTCTAATGAATGGAGGCTTAGAATTTGGTTTCCATGGTGTATGATGAAGCCCCAAACCAATTATATAGGGAGCAAATGAAATATAGCCGTTATAGACAAAAAGTGAGCAAAACTGTCATTGCAGTCGACTGTATTCCAAATGCAGTCGACTGTATTCCCTCTAAAATAGTTGTTGGAGTTTTGTCCTCGAAAATAGCCATTGGAGCTGAATTTTGACCAATGCAGTCGACTGGATTCAAATACAGTCGACTGTATTACCCCACTGCCTATCAGCTGCCTCACGGAACCCCCTTTCCTATTTTGGACATAACTTTCTCTAGAAAAATTGGATTAAGGTGCCATTTTTTGCGTTGGAAAGCTAATGAAAATTTTTATCAAGATATGAAAAGATTAGAACCAAAATAGGTTTTGAGAAAATCTGAGTGAGCTCCAAAGTTCACTCATTTTCAAGAACCACACTTGTGTGAAAGGTTATGAATTCACATGCAATGCACAAGGTGTCCTAAGGTCTTTTTAGGTCATAGTCATCAATCCAAGCATCAAACCAAGACTAGTTACATATTAGTAAAGATCAATTATAATTGATAGTAACTTAGCTGATGCATTCTTTGTTGCTCTTCGACATTGGACTTGATGAAGCTTCTATAGCATGTCCACTATAACTTTAAGCTTCTTTGGCTTTAATCCATCTATCCAACTTCTCAAATGTGTCTTCATGAGTGTGCATGTATATACCTACTAAGAATACACTCAAAGCATACATTAGAACATAATCAATGTGTAGTTATCATCAAAATAAGATCGATGTAAGCCTAGGTTATCCAACCCTAGGGCTAACAATGTATATTTCCAAACTTATTGGTTTTCTATGAGGTGCGGGGAGACGTGAATGGCTTTTATTGTGTTTATGTAGGGAGGGCTAACCCATTGCACAAGATTTCATAATTCCAAGAACCTTGTGTGATAAGATCTTTGACTTTGAAGGGTGGGTTACGGGATCCGGGGTTAAGCATACTAGGTCTTCTCTCCATATATATGGGGTATCTAGTCATCTTCCCAAATTGAGATTTGGGATCCGATGCCGACTTGCCAACTTAGTCCCTGATTAATCACGTGTTTACCAGTCAGGATACCCAGCCCCAAGAAAAAAAACCTTTTTCTGGGCTTCATAAGAAATCTGTGATGTGACAATATTTTCCCAAAAGGATTCTGGCTATCAGGCTTAGAGGTTCCATCCAGATTTGCCAGCTTGTTTTAGCTAATAGAGACTGGTTGAATAATCCCGTATCCTTGAACCCTAGTCCTCCTAGTTGCTTTGGTGCACATAGTGCGTTCCAGTTTAGCCAGTATATACTAGATTTTTCTTCATCTCCTGACCAAAGAAATCTAGCAAGAATCAAGTTAAAATTTTTATAACATATTTTTGGAATAACCAAACCTACATGTGGTACGTTACTAGTTATGTGAGGACAAAAGAAATGAGGGTCGCTCGTCCTGCTTTGTTCAAGAGACTTCCTTTCCATTCAGAACATCTTGTTTTTATTTTGTCAATCAGCCCTTTGAAGAAAGAATTTCTTATTTGTGACGATGTCCAGAGTGTTTCCAAGTATTGACCAAAATTGTCGGATAAACTAAGCCCCAGCCTCCTTATAATATCTTCTTTTGCCTCAATCATAGCATTAGGACTCGCTGTAATGGATGATTTTCTAGGGTTGATTTGTTGACCAAATTCTTCACACTAGTCTGTAGGATGCTCTTTAAATAGTTACAGAATGAATGTGTTAATTTTGTAAAAATCATCACATCATTTGCGAAGAAAGGGTGATTGATCGCCGAACTTCTAAAGCCAGCATCTATACCAGGGATCCTTCCCGATATTTGTGCCTTTCTTAGTGATCCCGAGAGCACCTTAGCACAGAGTAAAAATAAGTAAGGTGACAGAGGGTCACCCTGGCAGAGGCGACAATCTGGTTAGAGTCTGTCTGTTGGGGATTCGTTTAATAAGATTTCATAGAAGACACTAGTGATACAAGTCATTATTAGTATGATAAAGAAGTTCAAAAAAAGTGATTATTTTAAATCCGCCTCCAAGAACTGCCAACTTAACCTTGCTCAGATCCGTCTTGATTGCCCCAAGCATCACCTTAGAAGATTTTGAAGTACGGATTTTGTTGGTGAGTTCTTGAGCAATAAGGATATTATTACCGATGTGTCTTGCACTAAAAAACCATTATGTTGCTCGAAAATGATTGCATTTAATAAAGGTTTAAGTCGATTTGTGAAAACTTTCGCTATGATTTTGTATAAGGTGTTGCAAAGGGACATGGGTCTGAAGTCGGTAGGTGTCTTGGAATGTAAGAGGTATGAGTACCGGGAAGGTATTATTCGTTTCTCATAGAATGTACCCAGATTTAAGGGAAAAAGAGCACATCAGATGTGATTGGTCATTCAAGGAAGGACTAACAATGTTGATAGACTAAAGCAAGAATACCATCCGAGCCAGGAGCTTTAGTTGGGTTCGTTTCGAATAAAGCTATTCTGACTTCAGTAGCTATAAAAGGCTTAGATAGCCAGTTAACTTGATGCGGAAGGAGGCGTGCTGTAGTATCTCTGACTGCTTTCAAAGATGCCCAGGTATTTGGTGGGTGGGTGTCTGGTCAGAAAAATTGACCTAAAGTGGGTTTGTAAACAGACAGCTATTACGGTGCGAGTGAGTAAGAGGGTGCCACTTGAGTCCATAAGGGCCGATATATTATTCTTGTGGCGCCTGATAATGGTTGAACTGTGGAAGAAACGAGTGTTCCTATCCCCAGTTATAGCCATCGAATCGACGAGTGTTGGGCCCAGTAAGATTCTTCATATTCTAGCAGTCAATCTAATTTTTGCTTTGTTGTTTGTTGCAATAACCGGGCTTCAGGTTGGGTAGTTAAATTTGGAAGTGAGTTAATTACTGTTGTGCCTCTTTAATTTAGCCATCCAAATTGCCAAAATGGCAAAAAAAATAGTTGTTCTTGTACGATTGTAGTGATTTGTTGTTAAGAAAATTCATCGAAAGTGTTGTTACTATTACGTTTAAATATATATATGGTTCAACGTAAATGGTTTGCTATAAAAAAAAAAAGATAAAAGCAATTAAAGTGAATTCACATTACGTTATATTATGTTACAATATTTCAGTGCACATCTAAACTTTTTCTTATGGCGATATGTTTTACTCTTTAAGGGGGAATGAAACTTTTTTCTTGAAGCGATATATTTTAATCTTTAGGGGGCAATGAAGCGAGTATTACTTCTTTAAGAAGTATAAGCAGTATTCCCAAGCAAATATTACAACTCAAAAGTAGAGCCAGTAAACCTTAAAGGCTTAACCTGCTTATGTATAGGAAGGCTGAATATGGAATCCGGCACTTCTATAACGGTACCGGGTGTAACGAAAAAGAAAAAAGATTAAATTTTTTGTTGTAACTAACAAGCGTCGCTAAATGCATCCAGTTATACAAGATTATTGTTGAAAACCTTAAAAATGCGAAAAATTACATTGTAATATTGTGTGATAACATGAGAAGAGTTTTTGTTCCTAAACAATCGCTTCCACACTTTAAACCATTCTTGTCATGCCTATGGTGCTCTATTCGAACTAACTCTCAAGAATTGACGACAATGTTTGTTAACTATAGTTTCAATCAACCGAGACATGGCATCATTTCATGTAAAAGAGAATAACAGAGGTGTGTATAAAAAGTCATTTTGTGCAACCTGTGGAACTATTTTTTTTTTTTGTGTGTGGAAGAATCAGATTTGTAGTTTTATATGACCTGTCAGTATGAAAATTAGAACTCGGGACTTTAAGATTATTGTTCAAGGTCTTTTGTCACTTCACTCACTCCCTGTACTTAGAGCTGTCAAATGGGCTGGCCCGAACCTCCAGACTTTGAATATATCAGGTCGGTCCATGTCAAAGCAGGTAAGGATAGGCCAAGCTTAACTCTCGAACATGACGCCCATGTCAAAATAGGTCGGGATGGGCCAAGCATAACTCTGGATTCTGGAACATGAACGTCTAGCCCAAGTGTTTACGTATTTATACTTTTAACTGCTTTCGTTTATCTTATTCGTGTAACTTTCATGCTTTCACATGCCCTCCTCCTTATTCGAGCTTCGAACAGACTGCATGCTAAAAAAACATATGAAGTGATCAGCTCTTTTTTTTTCTTTTTCTTTTGTTCTTTTGGAAAGAGTTACTTTGCATGAAAAGAAGTGCCAAGAAAATCAGAGGAACTTATAGCACAATAGTAACGTACATGAATCTATAGTTCATGAATCATGAGTTGTTTGTTTGGACTTTGTATATAGTTTATTTCTGGGCTTTAAGCCCGTCCGGATTGGGCAAAAGAAAATGATGAAGATTCAGCCCAAGTTGTGGCCGTGCAGCATATGCTGGACTGGACTATTTTAGCGCTTGGTGTGGGCTTGCAAATGTGCTACCCAGCATAGTAACAAATTCGGTAATCGGAATTTATTAGGTATGGACAATAATCCGGAATTCGGATATTATTCGGAGAATGTCGTCATTAAATCGGTAATAATTCGGTGAAATAAAAAAATTCGTATTGTAAATCAGAAATAATTCGGTAATTAATCGTTAAGGTTATAATAATTTTAAGTGTATGAAATTTTGTAAACTATACAACTGAAATGAGAAAAATACAAGAACTCTTCTATTCTTTAAGTGATGGGTAAAAAAAAAGAGAGAGTGTGTGGGTATTGGCATATAATTATGTGTGCTTAATTAATATCTACATTCTTTTGCTCAATTTAACCAAGAACTATGGGTTGGCACTGTGCTCGTATGTGGTGATACCCGTGTTTGAGTCCCACTAGAATAAGCTTTTGCTATCTTCAATTTTATCAAGACAAAGAAAGAGGAACTACCCGCGATATATTCGTGATTAGTACTTTCTATCAATTTATCGCGATAAATTCACGAATATCGCCAATTTATCGCAAATATTGTTACTATTGGTGAAGTGAACTCACAAGTTAAGTTATCGTCTTGAGGAACTGGCACAAACCACCTCACCAACAAACACTGTCCTCACCGTCTACCCCCCCCCCCCCCACCCCCCGGCCACAAACCACCTCACCATCGAACACCGTTCTCATCTTCCCCATGACCAAAAACCACGTCCACCGCCACCAAACACCGTCACCGCTGTCTCACTTATTGGATCAGAGCATTTAACTTGAGGAACCCACATAGAACGAGGCTTGGAGTATCTAAAATAAGTCCAGCAAATAGGATTTGAAGAGTTGAGATGTCGGTAGTTCACTTTGATGGAAGTTCATTCAAATCAGTTTTGCAATCTTTGGGAGATTATATGCCTAAGTCTAGCCTTAGATAGAGCAAAGCAGACAGAGGACATATGCTTTAAATCCTATTCCATTCCTTCCCTATTTGTGGCATTTGCTCTGTCTTTCATCCCTTTTCTTGTACTTCTCTTTTTTCGCCCAGAGAAGTCCAATATCCTAATTGATTCCCCTAAAGTCAATCGTGATTCGTGATAAGAAACATTGGATCTGGATTCGTGATAAGAGCCACTAGATCTGGATTCTTGACGAGAGGCACTGGATCTGGAACCGAAATTAGCTCTTTCCCTTCCTTTTTTTTTGGTTGCTAAATTTGCTCATTTCATTGGGTAAATTTTTCAGTTTCACTTGAAGCTTAGTCATGGGAGATGTCAAAAGAAGATAAGACCATTATTGCAATTCCAAGCGAAGATGATTTTTGTCTAACTTATGTGGGTAGGTGCTGTAAGCACCAGGGAAGAGCGCAGATTGGTGTTGACGGGTGAAAATTTGTGAATTTGCTACAAAGAAATTCGGGGCGGTCGGGTTTTTAAAATTAGTTTAGGATCGGGTATGGTATTGCATTCATTTGACCCGGTGGCGGGGAAGGAGGGGCGGGAGTAGGATTTTAAGAATGTCGGGCTGGGTACAGATTTTATAAGATCCGCATCCGACCTGCCCCATTGTCATTCCTACCCCTTAGAGTTTTTAATGCAAAACCCCAACGTTGATATACGAACACACTACCGCCCAATGCTCTCTCTGTTTGAGTGTGATGGATATTACCATCCACTTCCTCGCATCATGCCCTCTGTTTCAGCCTTTACACGCTTACCTCTCCCCTCTCCGACCGTCCAACCATTCCCCCATTTCTCTTTCTAGGATTTTGCCACAGATCTTTGACCTCTTTGATATAGGTCGTCATTTACATTTGTCTCTTTTATCCCTTGGCTCACCCTTAATAACTTTAATTTGTGCCCCAAAACCCTTAATTGTATCATGATCTTTGTTCTGCTAGGATGCACGACCATCTTTTCATGTCTCACTTTCATGCATCGTGCTTTTTCCCAAACCCCTCGCTCTCTCTTACACATTGGTTTGGCGTTACTTCCTGAACGATATTTGAAGTTTAACGTTGACAGTGCCTTTGCTGGTAACCCAAGTTCTACTGGTATTGGTGGTACCCTTCGTAACTATTGGAAAAAAATGGTATGTGTACTTATGCAGAAAATCAGTTGATAAAAAAATACTGAACATGCAAAAAGAATATGAAAAATTGAATTCACTGTCCTTAAAACTTTATTCGTGCCGTAATGATGCTAATGGTCTCTTGATGAAAGTCTGTCAGGATACAACAACAGCAAAGTTTGAAAATAGAAGCAGTCCAAATTTGCAGACTTGGTGAACCTAAGCAAATGCAGAACTCTTTCTCCTTTGGACACAAACACAGGAACAAAAAGTCGAAGAGCAGAATTTCATGAGAGAAATTTTTTTCCCATTTTTCAGACCTTGGGCATGTTTTTACACTGCGAAAGAAATCACTGAAGGTTGCAAACTCTTTACTGAAATAGTGCAAATGTTGGAAAGGATGTAACTTTTTGGAAAAGAATTTAAATAAACAAATTTTATTTATTTAAAATATTTTTATCCCAAAAAGAATAAAGCTTGATGGCCCAAGTCACAGACGAAGACGGGAAGGGCGGGCGGCGCGCACGTGTGTTGTGGACCTAAGTCTTCCATTCTTAGGAAACTTGGGTACTCCCATCCCAAGGGGCCCAACCCTTAACCCAAGGCTAGATCTTATAAGAAGACTACATTTACTTTATCTCTTCTACGTGGGATTCTCTTTTCCCTGCAACCACCAACTTCAACTTCAATTTTCTCATTCACTCCTCATTTGTTTTTAACTTATGAATATATTATGATCATCTACTCTAATAGATGAACATAACTCAATTTGTTCATAACTAAATTATGGTGTGGAACCCATTTGAAAATTAAGTTAAAGTAGACTCCTCAAAGTGAGTTTAAAACCCATAATGCCAACGGTAACCATTTGGGGCAAATTCTATGCGATTTTGCTCTCGATATTGGAACCACCACTAATGTCGTTGCGGAGCTATTTGCCATTTGGCGACCACTTCACATCATTCACTATCAATAGCTATTGTAATACCCCAAAAATTTCGATATATTTTTATGGGCTAATTTAACTTTTTAACAATAAATTATTATTATTATTATTTACTTTCCTAGCATCGATATATTTGTAGCGACTTTTAGCCACAAATAGTAAAGCGGGATAGTTTAACAGCCATTAAAAATTTTCCTAACACGTATTTATAGTAAATAATTTTATTTTGGACCTTTTCACAATAATTAAGGTTTGGGTAAATTTTTTTAGCGACTAATGAAGCTCAAGGGGGTTTTTGGTAAATTGCCTGACTAGGTTTTGTATTTATACTTTTTTTTTTTGAGAAAGCAGCCCCCCCCCCCCCCCATTTTTCCTTCTTCTGGGAAACGGCCGAGAGATAGATCTGAGAGAAAGAAGGGCTTGGACGGAGGCAGGGAGAAGGACCCGAAGATTTCCGGCGAGATCACGGTATGCTTCTACCTTTCTTCCTTACTTTATTTACGGGATTATGGGTGTAACATGGCTGTGAGTGGCTGTAAACTTAAGCAAGTCACAGCCATGGTGGCTGTGATTACGGGTTCTAACGGGTGTGTAGGGGTCTGAGGAGAAACCATGGATGTGGGTATCCATGGCTGCCGTGGCATAGAGATGGATGGAGGTGCTGATGGCCTGCATAAATGTGTTATGTTGATGTGCTCGTGTGCGAAAGAGAAGTAGAGGGAGTAGCAGCAAGGTGCTGCCTTACGTGGGCGTAGGTTCATGCTTGGTGCGGCAGTGGGTGATGTCTGCGGTTGAGGGATTGTGGGTTAGATCTGTATATATAGAGAGAGAGAGAGATAGAGAGAGAGAGAGCTGCCGTGATGCTTGTGGGTAGAGAAGGGCTGCTGCGTGAGAGTGACTGTAGGTGAAGAGGGGCTGAAATTTCAGCCGTGAGATAGTGTGTTGTGCCTGTGTTAGCATGTGTTACAGCAGTGTGTGTATATGTGAGAAAACCAGGTGAGTATGTGTGTGTATTAGTGCACAACCGGGTACGTTGTGTGTGTGTTTGACACAGAGAGAGAGAGGGACCATGGCTGCCAAAAAAATTTACAAGGTGTAGCTGGGTTATTGTGGTGCGTAAGTGTGTGATTGTGTGAGTTCATGTGTGTGTATATGAGAGGGAGAGAGAGACTGAAGGTAGCCGTAGGGGTGTGTGTGTGTGAGTGAGTGAGTGAATTGTATGAAAACATGTAGGTTTGCACAACCAGCTGTGAGTTGAGTGCATGTGTGTGTTAATAAAGAGAGAGAGAGAGAGAGAGAGAGAGAGAGAGAGTATGGATGTCTCAACAGTTAGGCATGGGAATGCAGGTGCTGTGTGTTAGTGGTGTTAAACAAAGAAGAAATAAGAGGAAGACCCGGCAGTGGGCATGAAATGGGTCTGACTGTGTGTTGTTTTGATGAGTTTTAAATGCACATACCCTGTATTTTAGAAGATGATCCGGGTAAAGCATGAACCTGGTGAGTCGAGTGGTGTGATGAAGAAAAGAAAAGAGACAGAGAAATACCCACTGCCGTGAGGCAGTGGGTGTGGGTTGAATGTGTGTAATTGTGTAGTGTGGGAGTGTGTTTAATGAGTGCGTGAGTGTTGTGTGTGTGTGTGTGTGTGTGTGTGTGTCTTGGCATATAAAAGTGAGTTGCAGGTTGTTGGTAGGTGAGAAAAAGTAGAGGTCTCAAACGGCCAGGCGGCCCACGGGCTGGCCTGACCAGCCCCTTTTGGCCCTTGCCAGTTTATGAACAGTAGAGGGCCGGTCTTTTAGGGCTTAGGGCCTGAACCAGGCCCGAATTTCCGGCCCGAAAAAGCCCGGGTTTGGCTCGGCCGGAATGGCCCTGGTTTGGCCCGAAAGTGGCCCGGCCTGGTTATGCCCAGAATCTAGCCCCCCCTTTACCTTTCAAATTCACTTCCCCCCCCCCCCTCCCCCCAACGGATTTATTCCCCTTTTTTCCCTAAATTCCACTTTTACCCTCCAACAGCAAAATAACGGCTAGTTTAGGGGGTATTTTGGTCCAAGTTAATTTTTTCAACTCTTTTAAGGTTTTTACACTCTTATCCTCCCCAACAACTATAAAAGGATAGTTTTTAGGGGTATTTTGGTCTTTTGTGAAGTTTCAAAAATCTATAAATTCACACCATTTCTCTCTAATTTTTCACACCAATCTTCTTACTCTCTCTTATATAAACATTCTACATTTTTACAAGCTTTGCTACTCTTGCTAATTACTACTCTTATTTACTTATTAGTACTCTTGCATATTATTACTCTTGTTTACTAATTACTACTTTTGCTAAATTTTAATACTAACCACTCCTCTTATTAATTTGTTACTCTCTAATTCTTTTGTCTAGTAATTAGTAATTAGTGAATTCTTATATTTATCAATTACTATTACTAATTTTTTTTAATTACTAACTCTCTCCAATTTCGAATTACCCTCAGTGATTCATTTGTTACTCTCTAATTCTTTTAATTGTTATTTTTAATTACTAATTACTGCTCTTATACTTGTGTATTTAGTTACTCTTACTAATTTTATTTTTCAATCTAGTAAAAAAGTTTAGCGTCAAATATGGCTGGATTACTGAAGAAACTGAAGCGTGGATCATCATCATCACAAACACCACCACCAGCACGAGCGCCAGCACCACGGCCATCACAAACACCAATCCAAGCACCACCACAACCATTCGTTCCTGGACGAATGAGTACAGGCTGTATGATAGATACCCAAGCCAATTGGGAGTTCAATCAAAACATTCCAGATTTTGAATACACGCCTGATCAAGACCCCCCGCATTATAGTCAAGGACGCAGCTCGGTTGGCGAAGCTACTACTCCGTGGCATAATCTTAACCCTATGCCTGGTCATGATGAAGAAGGGCCGAGCAATGCCTCCGGTAATGAGCCAGAAGTCCAAAAGGGGAAAAAAAAGCCGAGTGTTGGAATCACTTTGATGAAGTTATGGTGGACGGCATCCGAAAAGCTCGATGTAAGTACTGTGCTAAATTATTTTCGTCTGGTAGTGGTAATGGACATCTTAACAGGCATTACCCTCAGTGTGCACCTCGACAAGGCCACGTCGAACCTACCCAAACGCAGTTATCTTTTGACGGTAAGTTATTTGTTTATAATCAGCGAGAGCAAAGAGACGGTCTCGCTGAATTTGTTATTCACGATGAACAAGCCTTTTCTTTTGCCGATAATGCTAAGCACTCTAGATATATGAACACATACGTTCAACCTTTGTACAAAAAGGTTCATAGAAACACAACTAGATCCGATGCACTCCGACAGTATAATGCTGCTAAAGCACGCCTGATCGATTATTTCGATAAATTTGACGGTAAAGTTAGTCTTACTTCTGATATTTGGCAATCTCCGTTTACTTTTGTTAGTTATACTTGTGTGACGGCCCATTGGATTGATGCAGATTGGATTATGCACAAGAGAATCATCGCTTTCGAGCTCTTTCCTTTTCCGCATGATGGAATGAACATTGCTAGTATTATATTAAAAGCATGTACCACGTTTAAATTAAAGGATAAGATTATGAGTATTAGTTTTGATAATGCTTCTAACAATATAGCTGTTGTTGATGCTTTACAGGAGAGCCTCAAACCTGTACTTTCTGGTAAATTATTTCATGTTCGTTGTGTTTGTCATATAATTAATTTAATTGTTCAAGATGGTTTAGCTGCTGCAGGAGATATTCTTGTCAAAATGAGGGGTATGACAGCGTATGTTAATAGTTCGAGTCCGAGAACACAACAATTTAAAACGTTGTGTGTTGAATATAATATGCCTCGCAGGAGAGCAGTTACAGATGTGGTCCACAGGTGGAACTCTACATACCATATGCTTTTACACATTCTGGCATACAGAGAAGTCTATACGCATTTTCTACTAACCTTGTTCCCAGCCGGCTTGCCAACTCAAGAGGAATGGCAGATGGCCACATACCTAGCTGAATTTTTGGAGGTATTTTACACGTCTACCAATTTATTGTCTGGTACGTACTATCCCACCTCTCCTCTCGCTGTAATAGAAATTCTCAAGATGGCTACAATGTTAACAAAATGGAGATATATAGGACCCTTTAAGAAATAGTAAAAGTGATGGATAAAAAGTTTAATAAATATTGGAGTGAAGTGTTGTTTTTGCTGTTGCTACTTGTTTAGATCCTAGGTTAAAGTTGCATGGCGTGAACGTCTCGATACAAGAGATATCGATATTAATGTGCTACCCAGCAGAGGATACAACCGCACTCACAGCAAAAGTGAGCAAGACATTTGAGGAATTGTTCAACCTCTATCGTAATTCTGCTGACGTGCGCGGACGAGCTTCATCATCGACTGCTGAGAGGTATTATGCGCCATACCTTAAGGGCTTTGAACATCTAGTAGCAAGACAACTACCAGGTGAAGGTACTTCTAATTCGGCAGGTTCGTCTACTTTTTCCTCTTTTAATGAGATTGGTGTATATTCAAATACTGATCATTATTCTGATTTATCAATGCAAGAACAGGTTAATTTTAATTTGTTAAATTTTTGGAAACAAAATCAAAACATGTATAAAACTTTAGCCCAAATTGCACGGGATGTACTGCCAGTGCAAGCCTCCACGGTTGCTTCAGAGTCGGCATTTTCAGCGAGCGGGAGGGTTTTGGATGACAGGAGGAGTCGTCTTAACCCCGAGTCGCTCGAGCTATGTGTATGTTGGAAGGATTATCTTGATGCGAAATACCGCGAGCAAGATAAACCGATTGATGATAGGAAGAGCAGTGACTCGGATGTTGAAGTACTTCCGGATGATTAGGTAATTTTTTTTTATTTTCCTTCTCTTAAGTTTTAAGAATAAAATTTCTCACAAAATATAGTTTTTTCATATATATTTATATATATATATATATAATAATTTTTTACAAGCAAGATAGATATTTTTTCGTATATATAAAAAAAATAGGTAACTTCGCCTGTTTGTTTACAAGCAGCCGGTCCCAAGCCCGAATAAAAGGAGGAGGGCCTATAAACACATTTATCTTTAATGTATATGATTTATAATGAAATAAAAGGATAAAATTAGGTTCGTTAAATTGTGAATATTGGACATGCCTAGAGTACAATTTGCTTAAACAATAATAACAAATTACCATAATTAAAGCCTTTACCTTGAATAACAAGAAAATACAAATAAAAATAAAAAAAATTGGGCCCGGGCCCTGCTCAAGCCCGGCCCTAAATGTTGGGCCTAAGGCCTAGGCCCAGATATCCCCAGATTCTGACTCGGCCCTGCCCGGCCGGTTTTGCTGGAGGCCCGATGGGCTTGGGCCGGGCCGGCCCAAGCCCGGACCATTTGATACCTCTAAGAATAAGGCTTGGGTTGATGCTGGTCTATGAGTGTAGTGATTTGAGGAATAAGAAGAGAAGTGCAAATCGCATATCGTGTTAGCGTTAAGATTGACACATACATAGACTAGCGTATGGTTATTTTTAGCATGTAAAATTTTAGAGTATAATACGTTAGACTATAATGGAATTTTTTGCAAAAATTTCATAATTTTATGAAATCACATGTATTTTTAGTATCTTCTATAATTTCAGATTTGTAAAATTCTTTTGGAGCCTTTAAACCCTGAAACTGTTCTGGGGAAAATTATAGTAATGTCCTTATGGTATAAATAAGACTCAGTTTAAATTTGATGATTTTTGGGATTGATTTTCTATGGTTGTCGTATCGCATTGGTTTTAGCAAAACAAAAAATAAAGAAATAGTTTTAGTGCCTTTTAAATTCTGATTTTAGTTTCTATAATTTTTATATATGTTTTAAAGCTGTTACCAAAACTATGGAAATTTATTTTCAGCAAGAAGTAATTATGGCTATTTATGGATTTTATTGTATTTAATAAAAGTATATTAAATTCAAAAATATTCAAAATTTCAGAAAATTCATGTTTTGACTTTTTATAATGTTTTAAGCTATAAATTTTTTTTTAGTGTAATTTATTATAAATTTTAGAGTATTATTGTACGAAATTTTGGGGTAGCTAGGTTGGCCCCGTACGAGGCACGCTTTGAGTTGTGCAATTTTGGAATTAGAAGTAAAAATTATTTGGATAGCTAATACTAGGTTTATAGTATTGTAGTATAGATTGCTTTCTGATACGTGATTTGATAAATCTAGGTTTACTCAGAGAATCTTGATCGATGTCAATTAGCATTGCATAGCTTGGATCGAGGTAAAGATTTTTTCTCCGAACCCTCCATCATCATTCTGATCTTAAATGCTTTATTATAACAGTCTTAAAATTTTCATTAATTCGATTTTATGATTGATACAAAATATGTTTTGAAACTGTCCATGAAACCCTAATTTGAGCCTGATTGCGATCGTTTGGAATTCTTTGTTTATTCTCATCTGTTTTATCGATTTAATTATCATAAAATATTTTGAATTCTATTCATTACTTCTCAATGTTGACATGAGTTAGTAACTTGGGAGCCATAAGGATGGTCTGTATTGCTGGCATTATAAGGATGGTCTGTTGGATGGGTTTAACTAGTACCTAGATAGACTAGTCAGTGTACATATGCATATGTAAAGCGTATCGAGCACTGCCGGTGGCTTTGCTACAGCATACTACTCATGTTCAATGTTTCATGTTTATGTTTTATTGCACTTGAACTGTTTTGAATATTATCCATTCATGTTTTATTATACCTGAAGTGTTTCAAAGGACTATTATTTAAGGGATCGAGTTGAATACTCATCCCTATATTTATATTGTATTGCAATGATTACATCAAAAGCAAAATCCCACAAAAAGATGTTATTGGACTTGAATGTAAAATCGTTCGTTTTGTTCATCTTTGTCAAAATGCTGTCTTTTTATTGAAAATACTCTTAAAAAGTTTTGTTTGACTCTATATGAAAACTCGTCCGAATCATTTTGCTATTTTAAATCTTTGATCGACCTTACTGGGCTCTCGAAAGCTCACTCTCCTTTGACTTCCTTTCTGCAGGTGATAGCCAGCATTTAGGTTGATGTTGACTGTGTGGATTAGAGCCGAGCGTAAGAAGAAATTTGATCTTAGTATTTATTATTAGAGCCCCTGTGAGGGTGAACATTATTGTTTAAATTTTTATGACCTAGTTTGATAATTCATCTAAAATGGTTTACTAGGATTTAAATTTTTATGGTTTAGCTGCTCTAACAACTTATTGCATTATTTATTGAGGTAGAGGAGATTATTGTCTTAGTGAATTGATCGATTGAGTGTCTAACGTTCCGGAAAAATTCTGGAATGTTACAGTTATCTTATTTTATCATGTTATCATTGAATATGATTCTCTTTTTACTTTCTCTTATTTACGCAGGTGCGCCAGAAGCAGCCAATGGCTCCTCCCCTTCCATCATGATTACATGGCTCCACTTTGCCTATGTCAAACTGTACAGCTTAATTTCCTTTTGCTATCGTGAGGTTAACCTAGTTACGGATTAGTTTGCTAAATCTAGTAGCCTCGACGGTTTTGTATGCAGTACTTTTGTTCATCCTGTGGATGGCTTACTTCCCTTTTGTTTTTAATATGTATGGTGAAGTTTTGCCCCGAAGGATTCATGTTATGTAAATATTTTTGTTGTAATGTACATATCTCCTTAGTCTTTGACCAAAAAACACTCATACGGATCAAAGGAAGATGGAAAAAATATGTGGACATACCGACTTTCATGTCGTTTATTAATCTGAGGCTTCCCCGTGTAAGTCAGGAAAATGTGTCATTTTCTAATAGCTTAGATCCACGTACTTTTTAGTGCTTAAATCAAGGGATTCAAAATTTTAATGCTCTAAAATTCAATAAAGTTTAGAATATAAATCTCGACAAAGAAAATGGGAAAACTCCACCTACGATTCTAAGTATATCCAAGAATTCTTGGAGTTCTAGATGTACAGCACCCCCATTATCTTGTCACAACAAAACAACTTTCAACCAAGCAAGTTGGGGAAACAAAGAGCTTTGATCTCTCGTGAGCTTTGGCATGATTGCTCTGGGTCTTTCTTTGCTGGGGATTCTCACATAGTAAGCTAGGGGCTTGAGGCAGGTTGGTATGTACGTTGAGATTTGCGGTGTTAGGCAAGGATTACATAGTAGTTAGGCAACATGATGTCTAGTCCTAGCTATGGGAACACTAACACTGAAGCAAGTGGCTATGTTGATAGGTGAGGGTGGTTAATACCAGCTGATTTAGCATGCATTTTGGATGCACGTGCACGATGAGCTTGTACGTTAGTTGGAAAATTCGTTGATTTTCAAAAATTCTCCACGCCCCATGTGTAACGTGAGGTGCAAGCGTGTTAGGATAGCGGGGGTTTTATTCATATTGAAAGAGTGAAAGGCTTGTACATGTTTCACTTTGAACGGGAGGATGCAAGGGATCTGTTTTTGGCTGGCAGCCCGTGAAATCTTTGTGGGACGTTTGTTATCCATAAGGCCTTAATTTCGAATACCTCCTTCCATGAACATAGATTCAATGAAATTGAGGTATGGATACAGCTGCGGAGGTCGCCGTATGAGTATCTCAATGATGAAGATGCCATGTTAATTGCACGAACGGCTGGCCCTGTGGTATCATTAGACTGGCCTCCAGACGGCAAGCGAAAGTATGACTACATTCGAGTCCGGGTCCATATCAATCCATTCAAGCCGGTTGTGGCAGGAACATATGTGGAATTGTTGGGCAATCGGAGGCCATGGTGTATTTCGTTTAGTTACAAGAAAATTTTTTAGGTTAATTTCCATTGTGGTATGATTGGGCATTTGAACTATATGTGCACAAAAACTACAGATGAGGCTAGTTATGGTGTTGATCAAGGATTTGCACGATCTGATCTAGCACCGCATTCGGAGTTACTACAGCAAAACCATCGGGCATTATTTGATGAGCAGCTTTTCGCATGGCCGAATACAAACTTCAATCGTACCAGCCATGTGTAATTGGTTGAAGTGGATGGTAGGGCTAATTTGAGGTTCGATTATCATGATCACAGTAGGGATGGCAATGGGGTGGGTTGGATACGGATCTTATAAGATCCGCACCTGCCCCGCTACCCCTGTAATCCCACCCCGCCCCGCACCCACTCTGCACCGGGTTATATCACCACAAGAAAATATGTATTTTGCGACGGAGTTTTAGCGACGGAAGGTATTCCGTCGCTAAACATGTCTTTAAGCGACGGAATATACCGTCGTTAAAAATCCGTTGCAAAATACTATTACCGACGGAAGACACCGTCGGTAAAAGTATTTTGCAACGGAGTTTTAACGGCGGACTTTTAGCGACGGAATTACCGTCGCTAAATATTTTTTATAAAATTAGTAATTTTGAGTTTTTTTTTAAAATTATTTAAACGACGGAATAAAACCGTCGCTAAAAATTCTGTCGCAAAAGTCTTTATAATAAGACATTCACCGACGGAGTTTTAGCGACGGTGTTATTCCGTCGCTAAAGATCCTCCATTTAAATACAGATCTGGTTTCTTTCTCTCTCCCCGTTCTCTCTCTGAAATTCTGCTCCCACCCACCCACCGCCGTTCTCACCTCCGGCGACCCTTCTCTACGGCGACCCAGCTCCGGCGACACTCCCGTCCCCCACCCGACGCCGCGCCACCAAGCCTTGCACTCCGGTCGTGCCACAAAGCCCTCCACTGTCGCCGCGCAAGGAAACCCACCACTGCCGCCGCACCACCAACGCCGGCGCCGTCGTACCCACCTCGAGATTTGTATGTCAATTGCCCTAAATTATCTGAATTTTTTGTTAATTTGTCTTCAATTTAGGTTACATGCCCTAAATTATCTGAATTATTTAGATTTGTATGTCAATTTAGGTTCAATTTTTTGTTAATTTGTCAATTGCCCTAAATTATCTGAATTATTTATGATGTCATTCACTTTGTTGTTCAGACGGATCTTGGCTTATTGAAGAACTTGAACTTGTTATCTCTAATTTTCCTTAATTCTTGACGAGGTAGGGAAGAAAACCATATTCGGTAGTTAGTCTGTAACACCGATATAGATCATGGTGACGCTGAAAGGTCATAGATTATGGGCCATTGCATGACATCAGGATAAGAAAGCCTCTGTATTGTTTATTCAATTCAACCGACCACTAAATTGAAGTAATTGAACCATAATTGAACCCTAAGTAAATCCTAAATTGAATGCCCTAATTGAATCGAACCCTAAATTAAACTAATTGAACCCCTAATTAAACCCTAAATTGATTGCCCCAATCTAACCGAACCCTAATTGAACCCTAAATTGAATGCCTCAAATCAACCAAACCCTAAATTGAATCAATAGAGCCCCCTAATTGAACCCTAAATTGAAGTAATTGAATCCTAAATTGAATGCCCTAATTGAATCGAACCCTAAATTAAACTAATTGAACCCCTAATTAAACCCTAAATTGATTGCCCCAATCTAACCGAACCCTAATTGAACCCTAAATTGAATGCCTCAAATCAACCGAACCCTAAATTGAATCAATAGAACCCCCTAATTGAACCCTAAATTGAAGTAATTGAACCCTAAATTGAATGCCCTAATTGAATCGAACCCTAATTTGAACTAATTGAACCCCTAATTAAACCCTAAATTGATTGCCCCAATCTAACCGAACCCTAATTGAACCCTAAATTGAATGCCCTAATCCAACCGAACCCTAAATTGAACTAATTGAACCCTAAATTGAATGCCTCAAATCAACTGAACCCTAAATTGAATCAATAGAACCCCCTAATTGAACCCTAAATTGAACCCTAAATTGAATGCCCTAATACAATCGAACCCTAAATTGAAATAATTCAAGCGCATCGGATATGTGAATTTTGAACATTTTTTTCCCATTTGAACATTGATCATTTGTTTGATAATTTTAGGTTGTTAATTGTGCGTTTTAGAATTGTGATTATTGATCGATGATTTTAGGTTATTAGCTGTGCATTTGAAGTAATTGCGATTATTAATTGATGATTTTAGATTGTTAATTGTGCATTGAGCATTTGAGATATTGAGATTATTGACGGAGGATGGGACCCAATTGGATTGAATGTGTGGTTTTTGTTAATTTTTATTGCATTGAGCATTTGAGAATTGAGAATTGAGGTTGTTGACGGAGGATGGGACCCAATTGGATTGAGATACCTGTTAGTTAGCGCAGACACGGACAGCACGTCTGATCGACGGTGTCCGACATTTAAAAAACAAATTAACGTATGCCGATGTGTCTGGAGGTGCGTGTCGGTGGGCGTCGGACACGTGTCCGGAGGCTTCGGACACGTGTCCAAAGGCGTCGGACACGTGTCGGTATGTGTCGGACACGTGTCCGGAGGTGTCAGACACGTATCGGACACCATATCGACACCCTATATGAGGTGTCGAAATTAAGATTGTTGACGGAGGATGGGACCCAATTGGATTGAGATACCTGTTAGTTGACACGGACATATATGAGGTATCGGAATTGAGATTGTTGACGGAGGATGGGACCCAATTGGATTGAGATACCTGTTAGTTAGCGCAGACACGGACAGCACGTCTGATCGACGGTGTCCGACATTTAAAAAACAAATTAACGTATGCCGATGTGTCTGGAGGTGCGTGTCGGTGGGCGTCGGACACGTGTCCGGAGGCTTCGTGGACGTGTCCAAAGGCGTCGGACACGTGTCGGTATGTGTCGGACACGTGTCCGGAGGTGTCAGACACGTATCGGACACCATATCGACACCCTATATGAGGTGTCGGAATTGAGATTGTTGACGGAGGATGGGACCCAATTGGATTGAGATACCTGTTAGTTAGCGCAGACACGGACAGCACGTCTGATCGACGGTGTCCGACATTTAAAAAACAAATTAACGTATGCCGATGTGTCTGGAGGTGCGTGTCGGTGGGCGTCGGACACGTGTCCGGAGGCTTCGGACACGTGTCCAAAGGCGTCGGACACGTGTCGGTATGTGTCGGACACGTGTCCGGAGGTGTCAGACACGTATCGGACACCATATCGACACCCTATATGAGGTGTCGGAATTGAGGTTGTTGAATGTGCATTAAATTTAGGTTAGTTAGGTTAATGCGACATTTTTAGCATGCACCCCCTGGAATCTAATCGTGGCTCCAGCGCTGGCTATAATTACCCCTAATTAGTCCTGATTAACAATATTTTAGTAAATCAATTAACCCTAATTAGCTCCAACGAGCCTAATTAGTTTTAATTAACCCTAAGAACCTGATGAAATTCAAATTAGCTGTAATTACCCCAAATTAGCCCAAATGAACCCAATTATGCGCATATTGATTGTAGTTAGCCTAATTAGTCATAATGTGCACTAACATAACCCAATTACGCCTAATTAGCGCTAGTTAGGACTAATCAACACTACTCGGCACCATCAAAACCCTAATTAGGACTAAATAACCCTAATTAGTCCTAATCAACCCTAATTAGCTATAATTATCCGAAACTAGCCCTCATTAACATTAATTAGCCCTAACATAACCCAATTAAGCCTAATTAGCCCTAATTAGGACTAATCAGCACTACTCGGCACAATTAAACCCTAATTAGGACTACATAACTCTAATTAGCCATAATCAACCCTAGTCAGCTATAATTATCCGAAACTATCCCTCATTAACATTAATTAGCCCTAACATAACCCAATTAAGCCCAATTAGCCCTAATTAGGACTAATCATCACTACTCGGCACAATTAAACCCTAATTAGGACTAAATAACCCTAATTAGTCCTAATCAACCCTAATCAGCTATAATTAATAATCGTAATTAACCCTAATAACCCAGTTAGCCCTAATTAGCCCTTGTACATCCCATAATTACTCCATGTTGCCCAGAGATGGTTCAATTACTCGTTGTTTACAAACCCTGCCTTCTTTATATTAATTGTTGTTTTGAGAAGTCCATTGGCAACGAGATGGTTCAACTCGTTGCCAACGAGTTCTATTTAATGTGGAATTGGTAACATATGCAACGATCATTCTGTAGTTTTGATATTTCGGAAAGATTCTTGCATATCTTATCAATTTCTGAACACATGCATGCATAGAAACCCTTAGTTCCCGTTCAAAGGTACTCATTACAAGGTAATGCCTTGTAATGAGCCTTTGGATGTCCAGTTTGGACAGTTTGGAAAAGCTAATTGTTTATAAAACAGTATTTTGACTCATGCTTTATGTTCTATGTCGTGGATATTTGGTACACGTTCTCGTGTGTTTCTCTGGGTGCATACAGATCTGGTGTTCTAACATCCGTCAAACCTTCCTGAGCAAGGTTAGATGAATGTTAGAACACCTAATCGATGTGGTGTACTTGGAGAAATGCGGGGAGGTGCTGCCGAATTTTCCACAGACATCGGACTAAGCATGAGTTATTCACTGTTTTATAAACATGTGCTTTTCTGAATGGGATAGGACCACTACCTGTGTCAAGAGTGGAGGGGAAATATGTAGACATGTTGTAACATTCATGCATTGATATTTACATCGGCAATGCCTAATCACTGGTCATTATTGAAGGTGGTATACAGTACGATAATTCAGTCGTCATGTCAGTCGATCGAAGTTGGATGAAAAGGAAGAATGCTGAAGATTTTGAGTGTCGCGTTGACGAATTTCTCGACTTCGCTTATGCGCATCCTGCACATGTTGACCTTGATAAGATAAGGTGTCCGTGCGGTAGATGTGAGTTGTTGCACTGGAGAAAAAGAATTGAAGTAAAATGGCATCTTCGTCGGTACGGTTTTATGGGTGGATACACAAGGTGGACGCAGCACGGGGAAACGATAGTATTGTCGTCCAACCTGGCTAGTCAAACTGAAGTTAGGGAGGAGGCACGATATGATTTCCGAGATATGATTATGGATGCTGGGCATGCTAATGTTGACTGGGGTAACGACAGTCCACAACCGCCGAACGAGGGGGCTCATCAGTTTTATGAGTTGTTGAGAGCTGCGGAAGAGCCGCTGTGGGATGGAGCTCCGAAACACACACGGCTGTCTGCGGTTAGCAGGTTATTACAGTTGAAATCAGACCACGGGCTGAGTGAGAAAGGTTTTAACGAGTTTGTTACCTTCATCAAAGAAATACTGCCCGAAAGTGAAAAGCTACCGCCGTCGTACTATGACGCGAAGAAGATGATGAGGAAACTTGGGTTGAGCTATGACCGGATAGATGCGTGCAATAACGATTGTGTATTATTCTGGAAAGAGAATAAGGATTTGTCATTATGTCCGGTATGTGATCATTCGAGGTACAAACCGGACAAAGGGAAGAAGAAAAACATTGCATGGAAGATATTGCGATATTTCCCGGTCACACCACGGCTTCAGAGAATGTACTACTCCTCCAGTACAGCTGAACATATGAGGGCTCACCGTGAGACTCGCAGCAACGATGCCGATGTGCTGACACACCCAGCTGATGGAGAGGCGTGGAAGGAGTTTGACCGCAGGCATCCAGTCTTTGCTCAGGAAGTTCGGAATGTTAGACTTGGTCTGGCAACCGATGGGTTCAACCCTTTCGGTCAGTCTACCACGCCTTACTCCTGTTGGCCTGTTATTATTGTCCCTTACAACCTTCCACCAGGCATGTGCATGAAGAAGCCGTATATGTTCTTGTCGTTGCTTATTCCGGGGCCGAAGAGTCCCGGTAAGGACATAGATGTGTATTTAAGGCCGTTGATTGATGAGTTAAAACAATTATGGTGGAATCATGGAGTCGAAACATATGATGCATCCCTTAAACAAAATTTTCAGATGAGGGCTGCTTTGATGTGGACTATACATGATTTCCCCGCATTGGGAATGACGTGTGGCTGGAGCACACATGGGAAGCTAGCATGCCCTGCTTGTATGGGCGTGAACCCCGGTCATACGTTAAAGCACGGCGGAAAGGCCTCGTGGTTCGGATGTCACCGTAAGCTTTTGCCACCGGGCCATCAGTTTCGTAGGCAGAAGGATAAATTTGACGGGACAATCGAGCGTGAGGTTGTCACACTGGACTACCCATCTGGTGAAGAAGTACTCTCACACCTGGAGGCACTTGATACTGACATACCACACGGTAAGGGTGTGCCGGATCGGAAGATTGCAGGGTTCGGGAAAGAGCACAACTGGAGAAAATTTTGTATCTTCTGGGAGTTACCCTACTGGAGGACGCTCGTTATCCGAAACAACATGGATGTGATGCATATTGAGAAGAACGTTTTTGATAATGTGTTCAACACAGTGATGAATGTCAAGGGCAAATCGAAAGATCACCTTAAAGCGAGAAGGGATCTACAACAGTTGGGTGTACGCCGTGAATTGCATCCTCGGACAGTCAGTGGGAGGACCATACTTCCGAAAGCACCTTACTGTCTAGACAAGAAACAAGTGGAGAAGGTCTGTCAGTGGGTTAAGAATTTGAAGCTTCCGGATGGGTTTGCGTCCAACATATCTCGTTGTTGCAATGTATCGGAATGCAAGTTCCAAGGGATGAAGAGTCACGACTGCCACGTATTCATGGAGAGATTCATTCCTATTGCCTTCCGGGGACTGTTGCCACGGGTTGTTTGCGAGACTTTGACTGAATTATCTCATTTCTTTCGAGATATATGCGCTTCTACGATCCGGGTGAGTAACATGGAAGTGCTTGAGAAGAACATTGTGGTGACGATTTGCAAGCTGGAGAAAATCTTCCCACCTTCGTTCTTTGATTCAATGGAGCATCTGCCTGTTCACTTGGCATATGAAGCTAAGATGGGTGGACCCGTGCAATATCGGTGGATGTATCCCTTCGAGAGGTAATCCTTAAATTGTTATAGTTGTTCGTTTACACTTAATGCGACATCTGTTATCATTGATATTTCACCTAACTCGATTCGCTAAACTTCTAGGTTCATGTTCCATTTAAAGAAAAAAGTCCGTAATAAGGCTCGGGTTGAAGGCTCAATTGCGGAGGCTTACGTAATGGAAGAACTTGTAAACTTTTGTAGTCAATATTTCGGGCCTAATGTTGGTACGAGGTTAAATCAACTAGGCCGAAATGACCCCGGAGCAAGCACTAATTTGGAAGGGCAATTGTCAATATTCAAGCAGCCAGGGAGTCCGTTCGGCCGAACGTATACTCGATGGCTAACGGATGAAGAGTACAGTGCTGCAACAATATATGCCCTTCTAAATTGCGATGAAGTTTCGGCATTCGTTGAGTAAGTTAAAGTCTTAATTCACTTACATTGTTGTACATAATTGAAAGTGTGTGTTAAGTGAGTCAACTATATTGGTTTGCAGTGAGTTCGATGCGGAATCCTTAATCACTGATCCCGCTGGACTTGAATCTCATCGAAAATCACAATTTGTGCAGTGGTTCAAAATTCGTGTAAGATTGTTTAACGAGATTATATTATGTGTTATATACAGTTCTGTGGCCAATTAGTATACTGATTTATCCTTAATTTTTACCGTCATCTACAATAGGTTCAGTCAATGGATAGACCAGTGGCCTCATGCTTGAAATTACTAGCCGAAGGCCCTAACAAACAAACATCCTGTTACGGAGGCTATATCATCAACGGGTTTAGGTTTAACGTAAAAGATGATGACCGAACAAAACAAACCCAAAACAGTGGAGTCTTGGTCAACGGCGACTGTTATGCCGAGAATTGCATGGATTTTTACGGAGAGCTAGATGAGATTGTTGAGCTAACATATTTGGGTTCCCAAAACCGCCTGGTAATGTTCAAGTGTACGTGGTTCGATGTCACATGCAGTAGAGGAATCCGTGTTAGCTCTCAAGGGATTGTAGATGTCAATGTCAAGTCAAGACTTGCATCAGACGAGCCCTTTGTGTTTGCTAGTCAAGCTGTACAAGTCTTTTACGCGGAGGACGTCGCCAATCCCAAATCTCATTGGTATACAACTATCAAGTCCAAGAAATTGCCCGTGACATATGACAGTGAGCTAGACTCCTTTCAAGCCGACCAACCACGTGTCTTGTTCCCTGTTGAGGTCAACAACGAGGAGGACGATCTTCCTCTTCCAACAACACTTCTTGTGGGAGAAGAAGTCGTAGATGATGACGCGGAAGATGTTGAAAGTGTTGGAGATGATGTGACCGAGTCTACTGATGAAGAGGATGAATTAGAAGATGAAGAGGACGACGAGTCCCACGAAGAAGAGGGCGACGACGAAAGTGATGAAGATGATTCGCAAACTGAAAATGATTGACTTGTAATGTTGTAACATCACGGGAAAAATGTAGTAACATTTTAGAACTTGGTGTTTATTGATGTGTTTTTGCACATCCGTTCATATATATATATATATATATATATATATATATATATATATATATATATATATATATATATATATATATATATAGTGCCGATGATGATTTATGCCTAAATTATTGTTTTTCACGTGTTAATGTCTTTGTATATAATCTATATGAAGTCAGATATGGATAGGATACGGGCTATTCGTGGCCGGGCTGGACGCCGAGCTGCTTCCTCCCCGGTTAGTCCCACCTCGTCATTGCCTACTGATGACGAGGCACAGAGTGATCGCGGACAGCCATCGGGGGCCCAGCCCCAGCCGTCGCCGTCACCGTCGCCCCAGCCATCGCCGTCGCCCCAGCCCCAGCTCGAGCCGTCGCCCCAGCCCGACGCAGATTCATCCCACACGCGCGTGCATTCTCCATCTTCCGTGGGTTCTACCTCAGGTATAGTTGATAACGGTGTTTCGTACATTTTCGCTAGCCTTATATTTGAACTGTATTAATGTCTGTGTTTTGTAGGATCTCGACGAGGCCGTGGTCCGACACGCGGGGTACGCATCGACCCCCAGCGTAAACAGAGAGTTACGCTCACGCAGGAGGGCCTGTAAGTACTAAAAATATCACCCCATGCCTTATGTTTAAAATTTTGGGGTGTTAATTTATATTTGAACTGTATTAATTAATTTAATTACTTCTTTGGCAGGATCCTGGAGAATATTGCGAGGACGAAGATCGGCGTTCTTGTGAAGGGCCGATTCTTCGAGCCACGCCTGTACTGGAAGGACTGGGATGCCGCTGCGAGGGAGGCCCTATGGGAGGAGTGGCTGGTACGGTGAAGTATTTTTTTCAGCGTTAGTAAATGTTAAATTACAGTTTGTTTTATGTTGTTAATTTGTGTTATTGAATGCCTTACAGGAGGGGTTCACGTTTGACACGCCTCAGCAGCAGGTACTGGGGCAGCAGGCTTTCTTTGCCTACATCGGCAAGAATTACCGCCGATGGCTCCACGATGCACGGGACCGGGCGAAGAAGGCGCTGCCCGCGGGTGCCCCGATGACGGACATGGCGAGATATCCCCCACATTGGATATCTCACCGTGTATGGGGGGAGATGATAGATCGGTGGGCTGCGGATCCAGGTTGGGACGCCAAGAGTAAGAGCGGGACTGAGAACAGACAGAACAGAGATCCGACGCACACGGGGGGGTCGGTGCCACACGACATCGTCCGACACAAGAACGCGGTCGAGCACCCGGATCTGGAGGACGATGAGGTCGTAGCTCTGACGTATAATCAGACGCACGTGCGGAAGAAGGACAAGGACGAGACGCACCGGGCGGGCGACTATATTTCAGATATTGCCCGGCGGATCGATGTGAGTCAATTTATTTAAGTTAATGTTTTTTCTTTCTATCCTCAATGTCTGTTTCGTTAATTAATGCCCTAACATATCGTTAAACCACTATTTTTGCAGGCCTCGTATGAACAGCTAAGGGGGTCCGAGCAGCAGTCCGGACAGCCATCAGCGTCCACTAGTACGGCTGCGAGTACTGGGGGGTTGAAGCGATGGCTGGATACGCCGGAGGTCGTGAATCGGCCGAAAGGCCGCATACGCGGCCTGCCTAGCACGACTGCTCGTGCCGTGATAGGAGCGTCCTCACCCCCTGCTGCCCCTCCACAGACACCGGCTCCTCGGCCTCAGTTGGACGACGAGGAGATCCAGCGCATTGCTACAGTGGTGTGCCGGATGATCAGGGAGCAGGGCACTGCTGGACAGGCCGCCCCGGCCCCGGATCAGCAGGATCCAGATCCGGGACTCGGGAACCCCTGATGAGCCCCTTCCCGTGCCCGTTCCTAGCTTCCCCCCCCCCCCGTGCCCGGCTTGTACTCTTCTCCCCTCTCCTAACCGGCTATATCCGGTTCCCGGCTTGTACATATATGAATTTTTTTTATAATTGATTATATATATTTCTTTCTGTATTGATTATTGCGCGTTGTTGTTGAGATTTGAAAATTGTATTACAGGTCTGGGTAATTGAAAAATTAAAAAAAAAATTGACTTTTGGCGACGGATTAATTCCGTCGCTAAAGTATTCCTACAATCAGTTATTTAGCGACGGAATATTCCGTCGCTAAATAAGTTTTTTAGCGACGGAATATTCCGTCTCAAAAATATAAATCCGTCGCTAAAGAATATAATTCGCGACGGAATATCCGTCGCTAATTAAAATAAATCCGTCGGTAAAAATGACATATTTAGCGACGGATTTAAAAATTCCGTCGCTAAACTATTAGTGACGGGCTTTTATACGAGGGATATTTAGCGACGGTGAATCCGTCGCTAATTCTTTTAGAGACGGATTTTTGGCTTTTAGCGACGGATTACCCCGTCGCTAAAACCCTGTTTTCTTGTAGTGATAATCTCAATTCCAAGGCATGACCCAAGAAGTTTGAAAAACATTGCAGTACACCTTATTCCTCATATGTAAATACCACAAATCCACTAAGTAAATTGCTAAATAGCAAAGTAGAACTATTTAAACAAATAAGTAGTAGTGTCTGAGCAATAAAAGTATGAACATTTAAGCAACTATTATGGGAAAGAAAAAAGGGATTAATGA
>JAVXUP010003022.1:0-91904 GCA_033070095.1 Escallonia herrerae | reverse complement strand
CCCAAAGGAAAAGTCAGGAAGTTCAACCTAATTGATGGCGGTGTTGCAGCAAATAATCCGGTGAATATTACTTTCTTTATGTTAATAAATTGGATCAGTAGACCCATTATCCGCCCACTAACAGATAATGTATATTTGTTAGTTTGGATAAATACAGTTATTTAGAGAATATTTATCTCTTAAGTGTTTGAGATAAATACAATCTTTATCTCCTAAGAGTTGGAACGAAAGTTAGTCTCTAATTATATCTCTATATAAAGGTTAGAGATATCCTAATAAATCACAAGTCAAGAGTAATAACCCTCTCTCTATAGCACTCTCTCTAGAGCAATCACCAAGCTCTAGGATTTGGTTCGTGGACGAAGAACTCGACTCTAGTAGCGTTTTCGTACCTGCGAAAAAGATCAAGCGTGTTGGAGGCTCGTAACAACAAGGATCCTACGATGGAATATTCGGAGACTTCATACGGTATGTTTCCGAACCCACTATGTGTTATGTGGTAGCGCAATAATTGTTGTAATCGTTTCAACATCGGTATCAGAGCTGATTACTTGTTGATTCGCCTTTAACATGCTAGATTAATTTATGTGCATGTTGCGATTTTTTCCGGATACATGAACGAGACCCATTACAAAAATTCGAAATTTATTGAGCATGTTTTCTGAAAAATAATTATATAGTTTTGTTCTCCTATGGTTGAGGATGAACTCCATAAAATTTCGTGATTTTTGGATGCATAATTTGTGAGAAATCACGATTTTATTTTTCAAGAAAACTGTGATTTTTTTCGAGTTTTGGGACTCAAATTCGGAGCATGATATTCTGTTTTTATCATGATCGGTTGGTACATAATTAATCTATGTCGTATAAGCTTTCCAACGATATATCGTACGCATTATTTGGATTAAAAACGAGAAATATATGGCCTTAAAAAGTTGGCATCGCGACATGGCGGCGCCGAAAAAAATTAGGGTTTTTTCACGAAGAAGATGAACAGTGCACACAAGCCGTGACACGTGTCACGCGCCGATTGAGCCACGCGCATGACTAGTCACACGCCAAGCCGCTCCCACGCGCTGCACGTGAGCCAAGCCGCCCATAGGAGCCGCGCACACGTGTCCACGCGCCAGCCGAGGCTGCTGGAACGCGCGACACTCGTGACACGCGCCCAAGCCAAGATGGTTCCACACGCGCCCACGCGCTTGCGTGCTTCACACGCGCCTGCGTAGAAGACTCAGAAGCTGCCCCACACGCATGGTGGCGCGTGGAGGCGCGTGAGGGTGTTTTCCGGCATGTTCTGACCCCATCGGCGGCGAATGAAGTCTTGTTTTGACTTCTGAAGGTTTTATATGGTGTTAAATTTATCTTTATATCATCTGTGTGTATTCTGTTTAATTTTTAAACGACTTTTTCTATTGAAATTAGCTTTAAAAATTTATTTTATACACACATAATTTTTTCTTTAATTGCAGAGGGTAAATTAGGAATAAATTTACTGTTTGCCAATTTTTTAAGAATTATCTCTCAGTTTTTGGTCATTTGTGAGTATTTTTGTAGTACTTTTGTGATTCCCAAAAATACGAATAATGCGTAAATATTATTTTTTGCACTTCGTGAGTAGCAATAAATATTTTTTGGAGAGTTATATGACATAGATAAATTATGTCTAATTTGTTACATGCTTGCCTTGATTCGTGTTATGGTTTAAATATACTTTTGAGGTATATTTGTTAGGCTTTTGGTAAGCCCACATTTCTTTTTAAACCTAATTTCAAGGCCTTCACACCCGTTTTCCTTGGAAGGAGAATGTGGCCTATTCATCCATTTTATTACCCTTTAACTTGTTATTTGAGCATACTAGTTTTAGGTTAAATGGATGGATACTAGATTGGCATTCTAAAGAAACTTATGATTAATGTGTTTACTCTTGTTTTAAAAAAATTCTTTTGAGAATAATGTGTTGTGCGGCATCTCCATTTGTTTTATTGGAGTAGTTTGTAGTAGAATTCTCAAAGATGTTGTATTCTGCTATTTCCCTGTATATTTCGAGAAAGCCTTGTACTGGGATGTAATTTCGTACGCACATTATTCAAGTCATAATTTTCTTAGCATAAGTTATTAGAATGCCAATGAGGCTCAATGGAGTCCTTGCACACTTTATAGTATGGTGCAATTTTATATTATTCTAAATTATCATGTGGATGATTTATTATATTGTGGCTTATATAATGATGAAATTTATTGCGAAAAATTACTTGAAAAATATTTTTCCCAACTCACATACATGGGAGATGATTACGAGCTTAGCAAATTTTCGATTTCATGATGATGTGAGGAAGGATTATGTTTTTCATTTGAATTTTTTGAAATAAATAGAAGGATGTATAATTAATGTCTTTTCCTTGCGCAATCTAATGTAGTGAATATAATGGCCACCAAGAATGTCATAGCTGATCTCGTTAAGGGTGAGAAACTTAACGGACACAATTATGACGTTTGACACAAAAAGATGAAATTCATGCTGAACGAACAAGAGCTCGAGGAGCACTTGACCAAGGAGATGGTCGCGCCAACTGAGGCGCAACCCCTAAGAGACCACACTGCCTACCAGAAATGGAATCAGAAAGATCGTAGTGTGCGCTACACCTTGTTGAGCAGCTTGCAAAATGATCTAATCGGGCAGTATGATGAACTTCCAACTTGCAAAGCTTTATGGGAGCAGCTCAAGTTTTCTTTTGGTGGAACCTCAACTACGCGGCTTCGTAGCCTCGTGATCAAGTTTGAGGAGTACACAAAAGACCCTAAGCATACCATGAGTGAGTATCTAAGGGTGATGTCCAATATGATTGGTAAGCTAAAGAATGCTGGACATGCGCTCACAGATGAGCAGCAAGTCAGAGCTGTCATAAGGTCCCTTCCTGCCTCATGGGCCAATATGAAACAGATATTGACCCACAGTAAAAACATCAAGAACTTTTCTGATGTTTCACAGCATGTCATCCTTGAGGACGAGACTCGAGATACTGACAAGACCCTTGCTTATGTCGCCCAAGGGGGATCGCACAATGCAAATGGCAAGCGCGGAAGACAAAGTAAGAAAGGTAAGAAAGGCGAGGCTAGCATTTCTGCGCCAAAGGAAGAAAAAATGAAGAAACGCAAGATAGGAAAACGTGGTGGGAAAAAGGATCTGTCTAAAGTTAAATGCTTCAACTGTCAACAGAAAGGACACTTCGCTCGTGATTGCACTGAGCCGAAGAAGGTACTTTCAGAATCTCTCTCTCAGTTATATGTTCACATGTGATGGTTGCTCATTCCCAACCTGTGTGGTTTGTGGATACAGGTGCAACAAAGCATGTAGCACGTGATTGAGAGGGGTTCGTAGATTATCACCGGATTCCAGCGGGTAGCAAACATATCTTCATGGGAAACAATAGCTCCGAAGAGGTGCTAGGGGTTGGTTCTTACCAGCTCAAGTTGCGCACTGGGCGCACATTGATTCTTGAGGATGTGCGATATGCACCCATTGTTCAGCTTAATCTACTTTCAGTAACTGCTTTATTAGACAGTGGTTTTTCCTTTATTTTTAAGGGTAATGAGTTGGATATCTTTTTGGATGATGTTTTGTTCGGACATGGTTTTCGCATGAATAGTCTTTTTCAATTGGATTTAAATGATTCACAGTCCTCTTATTCTTATATTGTGAATGATTCTACCACCTGCCATGCAAGACTGGGCCACATAGGCCAAGATAGAATGACTCGTTTGGCTAGAGAAGGCCTTTTGGGCCCACTCGCAAGAGTCAATCTATAAATATGTGAGGCTTGTTTGGCCGGTAAAGCATGCAGGAAGCCTTTTTGGAAAGGCTGTGAGAGCAACTCAACCACTTGAGCTAGTTCACTCTAACATATGCGGACCTATGAGTGTAAAGGCACGCCATGGCGCCTCTTATTTCCTTACACTGATAGACGATTATATGCGATATGGTTATGTGTATTTGATATCTCACAGCTATGAAGCTTTGGACTGTTTCAAACGCTTTGTAGCTGAGGTTGAGAATCAGAAAGAGAAGAATTTAAAAACTCTTCGCACTGACCGAGGACGCGAATATTTGTCAGATCACTTTAAGAAGTTTTGTGAGGAAAAAGGGATACGAGGCAACTTACTATTCCTAATACTCCACAACAAAATGGCGTTGCGGAAAGAAGGAATAGAACATTGTTAGACATGGTTAGGTTTATGATGGCGCAAGCAAACCTCCCAATATCTTTTTGGGGGGATGCTCTTTTGACTACAGCCTATATACTTAATCGAGTGGCTTCACAATCAGTCAAGTCCAACCCATATGAGCTTTGGAATGGCCAAAAGCCAAATTTGGATAACTTGCGGCCATGGGGCTCAGCAAGTTATGTTCACAGTACTTCTCATAAGTATGGGAAACTAGGGCCTAGAGCAAATAAGAGTATCTTTCTAAGGTATTCTGAAAACTCTAAAGGCTATGTGATGTATGGTGAACATCCAAATGGTGGAAGGACTGAAATAGAGTCTCGTGATGTCGATTTCATAGAGAGTGATTTTCCTAGCATTGGAGATGCGAGTAAGAATCTTGACCTCTATGAGTTAGAGGAGGTTGAACCCACTTTACCATCTTCAAGCGAAGGTGGGGAATTAGTTCCTCATCCGGTTGTCGCTGAAGATAGTGTAAGTGACCTTCAACCTAGTGGGAGTATCCCAGACAGTGGGAGCACACCACAAGGACCATTAGGTCAACAAGGTTCTCAACTGCGTAGAGGTGCACGAGGAAGAGTTCCACGTCGTCGTTTTGAGATTGACGGAGAAATTCTTATGTGCACTCCAAATGATGAAGACGAGCCTACTTCTGTGGAAGAAGCCTTATCTTCATCTGCTAGAAATGAGTGGATGGCTGCAATGAAGGATGAGTTAAGCTCAATGGAAAAGAATCGGGTCAGAGAGTTGATTGACCTTCCGCCAGGGCGCAAGACTATTGGAAACAAGTGGGTTTTTAAAAGTCAAGCGCAAGGTAGACGGGTCAATTGACAAGTATAAGGTACGTCTTGTGGCGAGAGGCTATACCCAACTGCGGGGTGTGGACTATGAAGACACTTTCTTCCCAGTGGTGAGATTTGCTTCAATTCGCCTGATCCTAGCTATTATCGCCCAGCATGATTTAGAACTTTTTCATATGGATGTTAAGACTGCGTTTCTCAATGAAGAACTAGACGAAGAGATTTATATGGCTCAACCTGAGGGTTTTGAAGTCAAGGGACATGAGCGCAAAGTTTGCCGGCTCAAACGTTCTATATATGGTCTCAAACAATCATCTAGGCAGTGGTGCTTTAGGTTTCATCATGCCATTACCTCTATAGGTTTTGAAATGATTAAACAAGACCATTGCGTTTACGTAAAACGATCCAAGAAAAATATTCTGATCTTTTCTTTATATGTGGATGACATTCTTTTAGCTGGGAATGACATGAGTTCCATTGTCGCCACTAACTAGTGGCTGTCCTCAACTTTTGAGATGAAGGACATGGGAGAAGCTAATTATGTGCTCGGGGTTAAAATCATACGTGATCGTCCAAAGAGACTTCTCGGTTTGTCTCAAGAGACATATATCAAGAAGGTCATTGAACGATTTCGTATGCATAACTCAAAACCCATAGACACTCCAATGGACAAGGCATGTACTTTAACAACAGACCAATGCCCAAAGAATGATGAGGAAAAGAATCGGATGTCCAAAGTGCCTTACGCGGCTGCAGTTGGGAGTTTGATGTACGCTATATTGTGTACGCGTCCAGACATCTGCTTTAATGTTGGAATGGTGAGTCGTTATCAGAGTAATCCTGGACCCGCTCATTGGAATGCGGTGAAGAAGATTCTTCGATACTTACGTGGAACCACTGATCTCGTCCTGTGCTATCATGGTGGAGACTTGAGATTGAGAGTATACATCGATGCTGATTGGGGCGCTGATAGAGATGAGCGCATATCCACTTCAGGTGGAGCTATCTCTTGGTACAATAAGAAAAAGTCTTGCATCGCCCTATCCACGATAGAGTCGGAGTATGTTGCTTGTTCAGCAGCAGTCCAGGAAACTGTTTGGTTGAGGTCATTCTTACAGGCTCTAGGGGTTACAGCTCATGCAGATGAGTCTGTCACTATTCACTGTGTCAATACAACTACCCTAGATTTTGTAACGGACCCCAAATATCAAACAAATAGGCTTTCGTTATCACTTCATTAGAACTTTAGTTGCGCAAGGAGAGGTAACCATGAAGCATATACCTACTGGCAAAACGGTGGCTGAACCTTTGACCAAGCCTATTGCTAGAGATGTTTTCCTTTCTCATATTAGGAGTATGGGACTACGTAGGTTTTGATATGTTTATGGCATCTTATATACTTGACATTATTTATAACATTAAATTTTTGTTCCTTAATTTGAGTTTATTTTGGAATGAATGGATAATCTTTGTGATTACACATACATCCTTATTGAGAGTGTCACCAGGCTCGAATTGACCCACTCACACGGGTAATTCACCTTGGCGCTAAGATAGCGAGCAAGATGAGACATAATTGTCTTAAGCGCCAAGTGGGCGAATAAGATGATACAGCTTATAAAGCAAACATGTTGCCTTAGTTGGAGCTAAGATGAGACCTAATAAATGTAGGTCGATCATAGAATATCTCCACAACTCTATGTAGCCTGTTTACAGCCGAATGTGAGATTTCAGGCAGGCACTATAAGAGTGACTGGGCTGAAAAACTCAGGTTAGGCGCTTGTACAGCGACTAGACTTAGATTCGTATGGCGTATTTTATTATACATTTATGTGACACGCCCTTGCAGGTTACGCCATAGCATGCAAATCATACGGCATGTGCTAAATGCAGACCGACAGTGGGAGTGACGAATGAATCCCTGCTTCGTCTTTGTGTGAGCCACTTGGATCGAAATTTTTGATCTTATATGGTACCCTTTTCACCTTAGACTATGTCATGAAGAGGATACTCAATGTCGCTACTTTAGCATGTACCCTTGGATCATGGATGATGCAGTCTCGCGGCGCATGTCTAGGAAAGCGGTTGGGTCTAATTGGAATGACATGAGGGCTTTGGGAAGAAAGTTCAATATTACATCATGTTGTGTGATTCATAGCCCGGGCGACTTTGTCGATTTTCGTTTCGATATGAGTCATGAATACATAACATATAAGAGGTTTAACACTGCTCACTATGAGGGATTTGAGAGTGTTTAATCTGGTGTAGTTGAACTATCTGGGGTACATACGAGATTTTTTGAGAGTGATGTATTGTGTTAGTTTGGTGATAACTTAATACAATACTCCTCAACTGGACATCTTTTCTCGTAGGTCGCACGTTCCATTTTCTGTATGAGGAGATGAATGGACGAGAGATAGAGAGGGACTGTATGATTTATTTGCCCTGTCTGTGGGCGAGTGGGAGCTGTAAATAAATTGGGTCAGTGGACCCATTATCCGCTCACTAACAGATAATGTGTATTTGTTAGTTTGGATAAATACAGTTATTTAGAGAATATTTATCTCTTAAGTGTTTGAGATAAATACAATCTTTATCTCCTAAGAGTTGGAGGTAAAGTCTGTCTCTAATTATATCTCTATATAAAGGCTAGAGATATCCCAATAAATCACAAGTCAAGAGTAATAACCCTCTCTCTATAGCACTCTCTCTAGAACAATCACCAAGCTCTAGGATTTGGTTCGTGGACGAAGAACTCGACTCTAGTAGCGTTTTCGTACCTGCGAAAAAGATCAAGCGTGTTGGAGGCCCGTAACAACAAGGATCCTACGATGGAATATTCGGAGACTTCATACGGTATGTTTCCGAACCCACTATGTGTTACGTGGTAGCGCAATAATTGTTGTAATCGTTTCAACACTTTACTTACAACATTCTGCATCTCTTTTGTTGCTCCCACTTCTCTTGGGGAAAAGAATTTGCATAAACCCTAGTTGCCGCAATTTTCAGCAGCTATGCTAATAGTGAAACTTTTTCTTCTGTGTTCGGTATTGGTAACATATTGGCTTATGTGTTATAGACTTTAATTGCAATTGGAGAAGTTACGAAGCAGATCATCCGTGGAAGTCCCTACTTCTTCCCAATTAAGCCAATGGACTATGTTCGATTTCTAGTCATATCGTTGGGAACCGGCTCGTCAAAACCAGAAGAGAAGTACGAGGCAGATGAAGCAGCAAAGTGGGGTGTCTTGGGGTGGTTAACTAATGATGGTTCAACCCCCTTAGTGAATGTGTTTACTCAGGCGAGTGCCGACATGGTCGACTTTCACCTTTCGGTTGTTTTTAAAGCCCTTAAATCCGAAGAGTGGTACCTACGCATTCAGGTAAACTACATATGATGACTATATATGTGATGCAATCAGAGAAATGAAACATTTACATGGCACAACAATTGACTCGTTTGTGTGCACTGAAGGACGACACGTTAACCGGGGCAGTATCCTCAGTTGATATAGCTACCAAAGAAAACTTGCAAGATCTTGTCAAAGTTGGTGAAGGACTGCTTAGAAAACCAGTTTCAAGGGTTAATATGGAAACAGGCAAGGTTGAGCCTGCTGGTCAAGAGACTAATGAAGAAGCTCTTATAAGGTAATGACCCTTCTAATAATACCATAGCATTGGCCTAGGATCTTCACTAGTAATATGCTGATTAAATTTTGATCCTGCAGATTTGCAAAGATGCTGTCCATGGAGAAGAGAATTCGTGATGCTAGATCACCAAGTGGTGCTGCAAAAACCAACTGATTGTCACTCTAATTAGATATATGCTTTTGGGTTAAGGTTGGAAGCAGATTTTATTGGCAACAAAGTATGTTTGATTGATTCGTTTGAATAAAGTAAATGCAGGTGACATGAATGTTGTCACATGTACCAGTTTAATAAAGTTCATTCATTCATTATTTGATTATACAGGCCAATCAAGGCATTGCCACCACATCTCTCTCTCTCTCTCTCTCTCTCTCTCCCTCGCTCCCTCCCTCTCCCTCCCTCTCCCTCCACCCAACTATATAACTAAACAAGTTCAAATTGGTATACGGAAAATCATGATAGAACTGTTTGCTTATTCTAGCGACAAAGCCCTCAAGTTGTTGTAGGAAATATTTAGTCACATAAGAAACTTATTTCTTTTTGTTTTGTATTTTCAGCTGCAAAGCTGTCAATAAGAGAAAATTATGGGCAAAACCTTATTTACTGGCAATTTTACTCTACGTGAGGTTTGATAGCTTACAACAAAAGGGTAGCTTTTTTTTTAGCATTTCCCAGCTCTAAAATTCTCATGGTAGTGCTACGATGAAATCTAGGGACCTGATGGATGTTCTATGCGTCATTCGTCCCGGTTGCCCTTGGCACCCCAAACAAGGGTTGCCCTTATGTTTACTTCCTCCTTCAAGGCCAAGGAGGCCATTTTCCAAAACCATGCGTTTGAGTGCTACGTCTCTTTATTTTCAGGAGTACCCAATCGAGTAACGCCTTTAGGTTGTAATGGTTTTGTAGTATTTGCCTACCAAAAAAAAAAAACAACAACAACAACAAAAGGAAAGAAAGAAATCTACATCTTGATTGAGGATGTGCCCCTTAGATGCTTGGTTGCCGAATAAATCTCGTTAATAAATGCTGCTACCGAGTTCAGGTCCCTTTCACACATCTACATGTTGCCAACACACTCAAGCATGCGCAAAGGAGCGCATTACATTTTTGTCTACATATCATTATTGTCGCTGAAAATGAGTTCTTTTTGGTGGTAGGTCTTTGTAACAAAAGTAGTTGCACTACAAGAAAAAATGCTTTTAGAGACGGGAAAATCTGTCTCTAAAAGCCTAAAATCCATCGCTAAAAGTCCCTCGTATAAAAGCCCGTCACTAATAGTTTGGCGACGGAATTTTCAAATCCGTCGTGTTATATTTAAGTTTTTGCGACGGATTTATTTATTAATTAGCGACGGAATATCCGTCTCTAATTATATTTTAAGTATTTTAATTTAATTTTTTTTGTTAAATTAGCGACGGAATAAATATTTTAGTGACGGAATATTCCGTCGCGAAATGTCTTATTTAGCGACGGAATAATCCGTCGCTAAACACTGATAGTAATAAAACTTTTAGCGACGGATATAATCCGTCGCCAAAAGTCAAAATTTTTTTAAAATAATTTTTTTATTTTTCTAATGCCCAAACCTGTAATAAGAAAATCAATCCTCAACAACAACGCGCAATAATCAATCCTCAACAACAACACGCAATAATCAATACACAAAGAAATATGTAAACTTAATCATAAAAAAGACTCATTATGTACAAGCTGGGAACCGGATACAGCTGGTTAGGGGAGGGGAGAAGAGTACAAGCCGGGCGCGGGGGCCGGGGGAAGCTGGGACCGGGCACGAGAAGGGGCTCATCAGGGGTTGCCGAGTCCCAGATCTGGATCCTGCTGATTCGGGGCCGGCTCGGCATGTCCAGCTGCGGTACCCTGCTGATCCTACTCCCTGATCATCCTCAACACCACCTAGCAATGCGTGCGATCTCCTCCTCGTCCAACGGATGCCGAGGAGCCGGTGTCTGTGGAGGGGCAGTGGGGGTGAGGACGCTCCTATCACGGCACGAGCAGTCGTGCTAGGCAGGCCGCGTATGCGGCCTTTCGGCCGATTGACGACCTCCGGCGTATCCAGCCATCGCTTCAACCCCCCAGTACTCGCACCCGTACTAGTGGACGCTGATGGCTGTCCGGACTGCTCCTCGGACCCCCTTAGCTGTTCATACGAGGCCTGCAAAAATAGTGATTTAAAGATATGTTAGGGCATTAATTAACGCAACAGACATTGAGGATAGAAAGAAAAAAAATTAACAACTTAAACAAATTGACTCACATCGATCCGCCGGGCAATATCTGAAATATAGTCGCCCGCCCGGTGCGCTTCGTCCTTGTCCTTCTTCCGCACGTGCGTCTGATTATACGTCAGAGCTACGACCTCATCGTCCTCCAGATCCGGGTGCTCGACCGCATTCTTGTGTCGGACGATGTCGTGTGGCACCGACCCCCCCGTGTGCGTCGGATCTTTGTTCTGTCTGTTCTCAGCCCCGCTCTTACTCTTGGCGTCCCAACCTGGATCCGCAGCCCACCGATCTATCATCTCCCCCCATACAGTTGAGATATCCAATGTGGGGGATATCTCGTCATCTCCGTCATTGGGGCACCCTCGGGCAGCATCTTCTTCGCCCGGTCCCGTGCATCGTGGAGCCATCGGCGGTAATTCTTGCCGATGTAAGCAAAGAAGGCCTGCTGCCCCAGTGCCTGCTGCTCAGGCGAGTCAAACGTGAACCCCTCCTGTAAGGCATTCAATAACACAAATTAACTACAGAAAACAAACTCTAATTAAACAAATACTATCGCTGAAAAAAATACTTCACCGTACCAGCCACTCCTCCCATAGGGACTCCCTCGCAGCGGCATCCCAGTCCTTCCAGTACAGGCATGGCTCGAAGAATCGGCCCTTCACAAGAACGCCGATCTCCGTCCTCCTGGGTGAGCGTAACTCTCTATTTAGCTGGGGGTCGATGCGTACCCCGCGTGTCGGACCATGGCCTCGTCGAGATCCTACAAAACACCAACATTAATACAGTTGAAAAACTTTAAATATAAGGCTAGCGAAAATGTACTAAACACCGTTATCAACTATACCTGAGGTAGAACCCACGGAAGAAGGAGAATCAACGCGCGTGTGGGATGAATCTGCGTCGGGCTGGGGCGACGGTGACGGCTGGGGTTGGGTTTGGGGTTGGGGCTGGGGCTGGGGCTGGAGCTAGAGCTGGGGCCCCATCTGCTGTACACGATCACTCTGTGCCTCGTCATCAGTGGGCAATGACGAGGTGGGACCCACCGGGGAGGAAGCAGCTCGGCGTCCAACCCGGCCACGAATAGCCCGTATCCTATCCATATCTGACTTCGTATAGATAAATTACAAATACATTAACACATTAAAAACAATAATTTGGCTGAAATCATTGGCACTATATATATATATATATATATATATATATATATATATATATATATATATGAACGGAGGTGCAAAAACACATCAATATGAACCAAGTTCTAAAATGTTACTACATTTTTCCCGTGATGTTACAACATTACAAGTCAATCATTTTCAGTTTGAGAATCATCATCATCTTCATCACTTTCCTCGTCGTCCTCTTCTTCGTGGGACTCGTCGTCCTCTTCATCTTCTAATTCATCCTCTTCATCAGTAGACTCGGTCACATCATCTCCAACACTTTCCACGTCTTCCGCGTCATCATCTACGACTTCTTCTCCTACATGAAGTGTTGTTGGAAGAGGAAGATCGTCCTCCTCGTTGTTGACCTCAACAGGGAACAAGACAGGTGGTTGGTCGGCTTGAAAGGAGTCTAGCTCACTGTCATATGTCACGGGCAATTTCTTGGACTTGATAATTGTATACCAATGAGATTTGGGATTGGCGACGTCCTCCGCGTAAAAGACTTGTACAGCTTGACTAGCAAACACAAAGGGCTCGTCTGATGCAAGTCTTGACTTGACATTGACATCTACAATCCCTTGAGAGCTAACACGGATTCCTCTACTGCATGTGACATCGAACCACGTACACTTGAACATTACCAGGCAGTTTTGGGAACCCAGATATGTTAGCTCAACAATCTCATCTAGCTCTCCGTAAAAGTCCATGCAATTCTCGGCATAACAGTCGCCGTTGACCAAGACTCCACTGTTTTGGGTTTGTTTTGTTCGGTCATCATCTTTTACGTTAAACCTAAACCCGTTGATGATATAGCCTCCGTAACAGGATGTTTGTTTGTTAGGGCCTTCAGCTAGTAATTTCAAGCAGGAGGCCACTGGTCTATCCATTGACTGAACCTATTGTAGATGACGGTAAAAATTAAGGATAAATCAGTATACTAATTGGCCACAGAACTGTATATAACACATAATATAATGATAACAATCTTACACGCCTTTTGAACCACTGTACAAATTGTGATTTCTGATGAGATTCAAGTCCTGCGGGATCAGTGATTAAAGATTCCGCATCGAACTCACTGCAAACCAATATATATAGTTTACTCGCTTAACACACACTTTCAATTATGTACAGCAATGTAAGTGAATTAAGACTTTAACTTACTCAACGAATGCCGAAACTTCATCGCAATTTAGAAGGGCATATATTGTTGCAGCACTGTATTCTTCATCCGTTAGCCATCGAGTATACGTTCGGCCGAACGGACTACCTAACTGCTTAAATATTGACAATTGCCCGACATTCGTAAGCAAAGTCGAGAAATTCGTCAACTCGATCCTCAAAATCGTTAGCATTCTTCCTTTTCATCCAACTTCGATCGACCGACATGACGACTGAATTATCGTACTGTATACCACCTTCAATTATGACCAATCATTAGGCAGGGTCGATGTAAATATGAATGCATGAATGTGACAACATGTCTATGTATTTCCCCTCCATTCTCTAATAGGTAGTGGTCCTATCCCATTCATAAAAGCACATATTTATAAAACAGTGAATAACTCATGCTTAGTCCTATGTCTACAAAAAAATCGGTAGCACCTCCCCGTATTTCTCCAAGTACACGACATCGATTAGGTGTTCTAACATTCATCAAACCTTGCCTTGTAAGGTTTGACGGATGTTCGAACACCAGATCTGTACGTTAACAATCTCAATTCTCAAATTCTCAATACACAGTCAACAATCTCAATTCCCAATACCTCATATAGGGTGTCGGTATGGTGTCTGACATCTCCAGACACGTCCGAAGACATTGATTTATTTTTTAAATGCCGGACGCCGTGTCCATCACTCCCTGAAGAGGTGTCCACAAGTATAAAGCCAAATTGTGACATTTCGGTGTCAGTGTCGATCGGACGCAGTGTCCGTGACCTATCGACACCTCATCGACACATCCAAAAACGTGTCGAACACCTCCGGACACGTCCGAAGTCATTGAATGGGAAGCTTATTTAGTGATTCTACTTACGGGAAGGCCATTTGGGTGATTTAAGTCTGAGAGGGGCTTTTTGGTAATTTTACAGCTCAGGAGCATTTTGGTAATTTTACATACGCGGTGAGGGAGGTTCATTTTGGGAGCATGTGTGAGTCCGTAGTAAGTTATAATATTGTGCTGTAAACTATGTTTTGATGATTGGATCATTTCGTTGAGGATAAAGTTAAAGACTTCCGGTTAGGATAAGCTAGTTGCGGATCTAGGTAAGGGATTCTATCTGAACCCTCGGTAAGGACTTTCGTCTGAACCCTTATATTGATAACTCGTACTCATAAGTACTCATTTGATCTACTTATGGCTAATGTCGAACTCTGAATTATGTACTGATATCAACATTTTATTGCCCAAAAAACCCTAATATTGAACCTGAGTCGATTATTTGAAGATCCTGTGATGCTCGCCTGTTATTGCATGCTGAACAATTTGATAATTGTTTGTATCTGTTTTTTCAAATTGTTGTGCCTAAACTCGATAACTATTCGCAAACGTTTTGTTGTTTATTTGTGATTTTCTTTTCTAATTTTGAATGATGACTTATTTCGGTATATTTTGGTTATTGAAATCCGATCTGATTTTAGTGAATTGAGCTTATGTTTAAGCTCATTAATATTGTTGATTTTTTTGTGTTGAACTGGGAATTTGTCTGTTCTGAGGCGGACGTTATAAAGCTGGTCTGGATCCTACATAGAATGTAGGCTAGTACCTAAATGGACTAGTAATTATTCTGGTACATCATGCATGTGTACACTTCTGTGCTTTGCCGGAATGGCATTGCTACCGCCCATGATCAACATTAATTTTTGATTTTATCTACTCTGTATACTGTCATAACTGTTACGGAAATGTTTGGAAAATATTATCTGAGATGATTTGTGCTTTTGTTGAAATCCTTTGGAAAATCTTCATTGTTCTCTGGAAATGATATGTTATTGATTAATTTGAAATCTATCGTGTTTGTTTTGGTTTATTTTGGTATCTATTTGTGATGAGTTTTGATCCTTTTGAAAATCATTGAATTTTTTTTTTACCATTTGAAGCATTCTAGTAATTTTCGTCGGTTGGATTCTTTGGAATCGTCTCGTAATTCTTTGTTGGTCCTTGTACGACCTTACTGAGCTCTCAAAAGCTCACCCTTCGTTTAATTCCCTTCTACAGGTGATGATCAGTTGTAGCATGTCGGAAATGGGATAGAGTCTGTATGATTCCGATGAGCCCACCACTACTCTGCAGTGAGACCCCAGCTTGGGTCAGTATTGTCAACTCGTTCTATAAGGACTTGAGTTGTAAAGAATTTAAGTTATAATAGTTTAAGCAGCTTTGTAAGCTTGTATTTGAAGAATTTTGAGATGGTATCGGATTAAATGTTTTGAAGTACGTGTTAGTAAACAGATTTGACAGGTTTGATGTGATCCAGTAGGTTAACGACCCGGGAGTTCGAGGCGATGGGGCTTCGGATTTCCTGGGGCGTTACAAACACTCTTGAGATTTTAATCATTACGTTAAGGTAAAAGCTTATTTTGATATTTGGATTGAAGTTTGTGATAAGAAGCACATAAGCTACTAATTGATGGAGTCTAATTGAAATTTTGGATATTATTATATCAGAGTTTTTGATATAATTTGTTTGAGAATATCAAGACTGGAGTTGATTTGCGTAATTGAGGTAAGGGTTTTCTCACGCATCTACCTCATCTGAATTCTGATTGTTGATATGTTCATCAATTGATTTATTGTTTAAAGAGATGTATTGATTCTTTAGAACCCTAATTACATTCTTGATCGTTATGCTAAATAGTTCTTTGTACTTTAGATTATTGACTTTGATTCATGATCTTTTTAATTTGTTGTAAATCTTTGTAGCAAATTCAAGATTCCACAACTTTTTCGTTCCTTGTCTAATTTCAGCGTTCTTATACTTTTTGAAAACCTCATATAGTGTGCTATAACTTTTTAGTTTTGGGTTTTTTGAAATTCCTTGTGATCAATATTCACAAATAGACCTGAATAATCTTATGCTTATATTTTTGCCAATTCACGCCAGCCAGTTTCGATTTATTGTATCTTATTTGTTTCTCATTGGGTTTTAATGATCTTTGACATTATGAAATTCTTGAAGAGTCTTCTTCAACTTTGTAGTTTAAGATTTTATCAGAATCCATTTGATTCTTTGTCAAAATTGAGTTCGAAAGTTATTTGTCAGTGCAGACTTTTTTTTTATTTTTTATTTTTGACACTTTAGATCATCCCACTTCGATTTGTTCTAATTCCTTTATTTATCATTGGTTTTTCATGATTCTAGACAACCTGGAAACCCTAAAGAGTTCTCTTAAACTTCTTAGTTTTGTGTTTAATCAAAATCCATCTATTTTCTAATCGAAATTCAGTTTGAAAGTTACTCGTCTATGAAAAAGTTGCTACTTGACACTACAAACTAGCTTACTTCGACTTACTCCATCTTATTCGTTTCTTATTAGTTTTTTATTATCTCATACATTACAAAAACAGTAACGAGTCCTCTTCAACTTTTAGGCTTTGAGTTTTTTTTAGGATTCATTGATTTTATTGTTGAAGTTAGCCCTTTAATAAAACTATTTTGCGCAGATTCGTGTGAAAGAGAATGAATGTGTCGACTTCAAACTCTTGGACTTATTAAGTTGATTTAGTATATGTTTGTATAATCTGGCGATCCATGTCACAGTGTATGTGACTTATCTATTTCTGACTTACCCACATGTATTGGAACGTGGGCTAGCTCAGCGGGATGAGTTAGAGATCGCGATCTTAATTTCCAAACCTTAATTTCACGTGTCAGTGATGCATGCGTGACACATTTTTGAATGGCTCTCGTGGTCATCATCGTTGTACTGATTGAACATTTGGATTTTGATATCTGATCTATTTGAAGAAGTTTTCGAACTTATCTGAAGTATTATTGAATTCACTGGAATCTTTCTGAAAAATAAGATATCCTTATCAGAACTCGTGGAAACGTTTCAAACTTAAATTTCTATTGTTTTAAATACATCGAAACATTTTGACTTACTGCAAATTTAGTCATATATGGTAATTCCTTACTTTTAGTTTGAATTGTCCGCTCGTACGAGCTATTTGATCTTGTTGCTAATTTGATTTTTGAATTGAAAGTTACTACATTAGTTTTTATATTCGCCATGCACCTTGGCATCGTATCTTATCAACTCCAAGTACTGTTATCGATATAGCGTGCTTTGTATTCTGTGGGTGGGTGTGTGTGATTATCTTTACTGTGCTTTGTGCTCACCCTCACTTACTTTCAGGTTATCAGCCAGTGTTCGGAATTGTGCAAAGGATTATAAGGTATGGTTAAGTAAGAAGCTTTTTGGGGAAGGATTTTCCTTTTATATTTATTGTTGAATAGATTTTGCTTTAGATTTTATTTTAGAGCTTGTGTATGAGTAATTGAGGTCAATGTAACTGTTTTTAAGCCAGTGTTACATTTATTGTTATTTCTTGGAGACTTATTCTTAGATGCTCTGAATATCGAATTGGGAAACTTTTGGATATTTTGTGGTTTTCATCCTTTATTTATTTGAAATTAACGCTTCGAAAAAAATTGGGGCATTACAGCTACTGCCTCTCGCTACTGCCACCACCACCACCGTCGCAAACCACCACTAAAGAAAAAACTCAAAATAAAAACTGGGTAATTGAACACCCATTTGTTTTTATAAAAAAATAAAAACTAAACTGGTTTTGAGTTTTGTTTTTTTTTTATAGAAAACTAAAACTGGAAGTGAGTTCAAACGCTAGCTAAATTACTTACAATTGACTAGTAAAACTAATTTTTAGTGTCTACAAATAGATAAAATATAATGGGCCATATTTGCCTCGCATAGCCATAACCGAGGTAGTTTAAACGATTGACAGAACTATACCTAAACAGCTTGAGTTTTATCGACAAAGATCGCCTTGTATCGAATACGTGATACATTCTTCTATAAAATCATTTTAGCAGTAAACAACTTGACGAATATTGGAGGGGACAAAATAATTTGCGGGCAAGAACCTTACTCTCGTTCAATAACACAATCTTCTAAAAACTCTGTAGGATTGAAGTTCTGCTTTGAAAAAGAAATTACATGTTATTAAGAGACTTAGTAAAATCCCATCTGTTCTTCAAACAATTTACCTCCATCCATGAATATGCTCGTTGTGGCTCCCAAGCTGTAAAACCACCATTTTCACTCTGTGTTGGGAATCAGAATAATTTTATGAAACAGGATGAATATGGAATAACACAAATAAGAGATACAAATTGGAAGAGCCTTGCAAAATTCTCTGAGATTAGAAGCCAAAACTTGGAGCTAGAATGTGTGATCTATACTTGTAGTGAAAGAATAACATTGACAGCATCGCATAAGCTCTCAGTTCCAATCTTCTCCCCAACAAGTTCTGGTTGCATTTGTGAGAATAGGAGCGCAGCCTGTTGAAAAAACATAAGATATTGCTAATACTATATTTTTCACTAAAACAGATTAGAATATGTTATAGACATTTAATACTTTGATACTCTACCTTCAATCCTTCTGCCGTGCAGTCAGAGACCTGCCAGCCATGGTCTTGCATTGAGAATGTCCATGCACCTTTAGACGTGTGCCGATACATTTTTCTAAAGTTTCCTGGGGGATTATCTTGGACCTTAACGAAATGCATACATTCCAAAATAATTAGGGTTTAATCCGGACGATAGATTGTCATGCTTAAATAAATAGTATACTACCTGTGAGGCTTTTACAAAATCATGTGCTTTCTTAAGAACTGTACCATACTCTTCAGAAAGATTAGCTGATAAGATTGCTTGAACAGCAAAGGCTGCATCCCACATTTGACAGCCAAAGCTCTGCATACAACAGATTTAACACTAAAGCATACTTTAACCAGAGTAGTGAGAGTGCAAATTGATCGGCTACAATTATTTGGTTGGGAAAAGCTGGTGAGCTTGATATACTTGTATTGTAGATTACCGCCTGTTTTAATTCTTTTCTTTTTCTTTCTGTGAAAACAAAATGCAGTTACTTTCTTTTGGGTAGGGGTGTTATGTCGCTAAAACCAAGTATGTCGCTGAAACCAAGAGTGTATTGGCTCAAGCTTGCAGAGAAATTACGGGTACCTGCATTTTCATGCCATCTTCCGCTAGCCAAAAGTAGTCGGGGAGTCGGGCAAGATGGCGCTTATATGCTTCTGAATTGGGATCTTCCACCCAAGTTGCTAGCAAGCATGCCACCTGTGCGTTTTCAAGCATTTCATTTAACTTCATTACGACATTAATAAAAAAAAATGTGTTAATTTCTATTGGTAATGCAATAAATAGCTATCCTTCCGGCTTTGCTTAAGAGATTATTGTGTTCTATGAGTAGTAAAACTAATGTCATGTGTTTTACCTTCTCAACACTGCCAATGCCAACGTATCTGGTGCTCTTGTCTTCGTAATGTACGTGCTGCATTGCAACTTTTTGAGCCTTCTCTCTAAGTGTAGAAAACGGCCAACGTGTTAGAATAGGCTCTGCCACGTTATGAAGAAATCCTCAGAGCATATCTTGTACAAGAGGGTGTGGGTAGTACAGATCCTCCTGGAATGGTTTATGAAACTCGGTATATCGTTAGGGTGCCTACAATTAGAGGGTAAAAATACATAGGGAAATGAAGAAAATCCAATGAACCTTTGCACAAGTGTTTCTTGCTTTATTCCAATTGATTTCGTGATAGGGTTGAACATAAACCTCTTGTCTTAAGGATCTAACCAATCCCGTTATTGTTCCAACAAACCTCCTTCCGTATAAGTATGACATGGGCCTGTAAACCAAGCGACAATAACACAACAGTTTTCCTGCATTGTACAATGTAAGATTGGGACATGACATGCTAAGATAAATGCTTAATATTGCAACAACTAAATAGACAAATAAGGGACTGTTGGTGTCCATTCAAAGATTGTCTATAAGGAGTACCTGGATGAATGGGAAAGAAGTCAGGAAGAAGCCAGAACTCAGGGGGCATTGGGTTGCAGCCTGCCCATTCATACACTCCAAGCACCTAACCACGAGGAAATATACATAATACACGCATTATTTGGGACAATTTAGTCAAGATTATATAAAAATGTGCGTACTTTTGTGTTTTCTTTCCCAATAGTTTTGGTTCTTATTCTAAGCTCGTGTTCTCTCTTTTCTAAATGGTGTGACAAGCAAAGTAATAAAGAAAGGTACAAATCATACAAAAACGAGATCGAAGGAAACGCATCGTAAGCCAAGACTTTCCCCATGATGGAATACCTACTGCACCACCATGATCAAGGATCCACTTGCGGCCTCTAGCCACGGCTCTGTCCTCGCCGTCTTTGTAATACCCCAATATTTTTCTTTATGCTATATTATTAGTTTAAAATAATTAAATAACTAAATAAGCAAGTTTGTGGTCTTTTTGCAATATTATGAAAGTTTTGGTGCCTTTTGAGTAAGAGGCTAAAGTTTGAGGGGCTTTGTGTAATTAGCCAGCTAGGGTTTAATTTAAATAACATATTTTTCTCCAGCCTCCTCTTCCTTCTCTGGTAGCCGGCCCTCCCACTCTCTTCTCAATATTCAGCCGTAAATTTCTTGTTCCTTTGGAGAATTTTGGCGTAATCAAGTAGCGTATTGGGGCATCGAGAATTCGCGAATTTGCTTGTATAAGGTAAGGGATTTTGTCTCTCTTTGCTGTGGTAAGGGTTTTTCCATAACACAATTCGATCTGTAGATGGAGTCTTATCCAATTAAATTGGTTCTGGAACTTTAATCCAATTTACTGTCCACAATTTAGTCCCTAAGCATTTAATTGTTGAATTACCGGTTGTTGAAATTAGACTTTGGATTAATCTTTGACCGTGGCTTTTGATGGTTGTTACCTGTTCTTGGTTACGGCACAAGTATTTGCCTTAGAATCCACATGTTCATGCAGTTTCATCTTATTTCATCTTATTCCATATCCTTGTTCTTTCTTTTATTGCTTTTGTTCATGGTGGGTCTTGGTACTTGATACCATTTCAGGGAGAAGTGGTTGCTTTGTTGAAACAGCCCCACTTTTTCTTGTTAAAGGGTTCCAACAATATGCCACGGAAGTGGTACTTTAGGTAGTAGTTGATTGCAAAACCCTACATCAACTTGTAAACTATTGTTCTGCTCTTTTTCAGCTTGTGGACTTGTAGGTTTTTGCTCTAGTCCCCATAACATTAAAATTCACAAACCCGTAGATGGCCAGAAGCTGCAACATGGGCGTTAGAATGTCTTCCATGTTCAGTTCACCATTTCCTCTATAATTTCTGTTTCGTGGCTTGTTGGCAGTAAGGTTTTTCAGCTATTGCTAATGCCTTATTCCTTTGGCAGTATTCTTTGTTTTGGGTTAGTAAACATGCCTTCATGCTTTTCTTTTCCACAACTGTATAGCTTAGTAGCTGAGTTCTAGTGCATTTATATGCTTTGAGTTTGATTCCCTTCAAAGCATTCCTTTGAAATCATTGGACTACCGCAACGCTTCAGAAACTTCATGGTTTGTTTATTTCCATTGCAATCCGGTTTGTGTTCGGTTGCCAATGCATATACACTGTGTGCTTTGCCATTTCTTGGGAATACTGCCAAATGGGCAACATTTCACTATCTTTCGTATTTTTGTACTACTTCTGTTAGCGTATCCTGTTCAATCAAATTTCAGAGTTAAGTGGCTTCAATCTCGTTGAACCTTTCTTACGATGCTCGTCTATTGACGATTGCTAATGACTATGTTTGAACAACTCTCAAAATTGAGAGGGTCCTTTGGACACACGTTTGATTATATGCTGGCGATTAATAGATGCTTAGCATGCTACCGGTAGCACACGTTTGATGTTTGTACATTTGGTTCGACGTTTGGGTCTTATGACCAACATAGTCATCGAATTTTGTTGTATAGCGTTCCCAGCATATTATATATATGTTTAGAATTAACGCTTAATCACGTTTGTTTTGATATTTGATATAAGAATTTGGTTTACCCAGTCCATCAAGTATTATCGTTCGACTCTGTTAGTTTTTGCTTTGATATCTTGTCGTTTTTGTACCTTACTGAGCTATTTGAACTCATCCTTTCACTCTTCGTTGCCCCTTGCCATAGGTCATGAAAGTAGCTAAGGATCCGTGTGACGGCGTTGGAGCTTTGAGAGTCCTTTGTAGTTACTTAGATTGTAGTTTGATTTGAGATCTTTACCCAGTTATGGGTAATTTAAATTGAATTGATTTGGAATAATTTGTTTTAGCCGCTGCGTTTAGTAAATTTATTTTGTAACGGATTTTTAAGAGAACGGATTGCATTAGATTTTGTATTATGGAGATATTCTATGTTGGAGGAGTTAGTTGCTCTGTTATATCGTTATCCCTAGAATTAAAATAGTATATCAGGAAATTTGATTACAGTCACGGCTTCCGAATTCGGGGCGTGACAGTCTTCAGTTCCTTCGCCTAGCAACCTCAGGGCAACGTAGCTGAGAACCGAGCCAAATACAGTGCTGTGACTTTCTATTTGTAATCCCCAACCTCCATCAGCATTCTGTTCAAATAAAAGAAGGCTTAGTTTGTATATACATATATAAGCATAGCTAGCTACCGAAAAACTATTATTACTACCTGATGATTGTATATGTAGCGCTTAATCTCTTTCTGATGTGCTGGTGAAAAAATAGCATTGACTGCTCCAGTAATATACAACGCTATCACCTGCAACATTTTGCGTGATTCTCTAAATCATTTCAAATTTTTGTACTTAAAAAGCTAATAACGTACGTATGATTTTGTCCCCCGGAACAAGGGAATAATATAACATTGAGTGCAAGTTTTAGGGGATAGTGGAGGCTCAGGGACTTGAACAAGCCAGAACTTGTTGAAGTGACTGAATTAATCACTTGGACGGCAATAGAACTTTTCCCAATCTTATATTCTACAATGCAGGGACAGATATAGATACTCTTTGCTAGGTCAAGACAAAAACTAGTATTAAATCGCATGAAAAAGCTAACTTCCCCGAAAGAGTAACGCGCTTTGAAGTAGCTCTAAGGGGGCCGTGACTGAATTAATCACTTGGAAAAAACAGAAAAAGGAGATACAAGGGAAAGCTAACTGCCAAGGAGAAAAGTTATGAAAAAACTTGCCAGAGGGGGAAAAAAAAACAAAGGACCAGCGGATTCAGCAGGCCAGTGGCCGTCATGGGCCTGAATACTTGAATAGAAAGTGATGGCCCTTCTCAGTGTAGTGACAACTGCTGCTTCTGTTACCTCCTCCGTTTCATTCAACTTTATTGCTGGTGGAATTGGGCCACGTGGGTTCTCCTTTATAAGCTGTGAAGAAGATGCGAACATAATTAGGACAAAATGCGGGCCTTCTCAGAATTTTCAGAACACTATCCAACTTATAACATGTTTGGATGACAACTGATTACATGTTCAGTTCTTGTATGAATGGTTAAAACATTTATCAAATTCTCTAAGTGCGTTAATCAATGGCAAATTTGTGCAAAACGTAATTAGAAATTATAAGTGTTAGGATTTGTGGAGGTATGCGGAATACCCATGTTAATAATGTTGTGTATGCACCTATGATGAAGGAGAAGAATGGGAGAACCGAAAGGGTTACATTGTATCGAGTTGTGTGTGTTGTGTGAATGATATAAGGAGCATTAAATAGGCATAAATTAAATACATGTGTGAATGCAGGAGGACATGGTGAGCCATGGCTCGCTCTTAGGGACAACTAAGGTGGCTACACTTAGACTATGGGTGAGAATATTGGTCCCGCATCAGGGCTTGGCACGTAACAGAGGGCCATGGGGGGCTGAGTACATTACAATATATAGTTCATTGACATCATTGTAGAGAAAACATATACCGCCACTCACAGATACCGCCACATCACGTGTGTTCAAGAAGTGCATTGGCGTTAATGTAGCTAGAGAATCTAGCGATAATAAGAGGGACAAAAGAGAGTTACCATTGAGATCAAATGCTGATGGACTCCATTAATTTTTGGTCCTCGTGATCTCTTAGTTCTTAGATTCCAAAAGGGGAAGAAGAAAAAAAGAAAAAAAAAGGAAAGTTGGCCAAAGCTACACATATTGTTATTAGGAAATGCAGTTTCCGTTGAAAGAGAGGTTATACTGCAATTGGTGTTATTGCTACCAAATGCAGAAGATTAGCGTGCTCATTTGGACATGGCAGAGATAGAAACAATGCCGCATAGAGTCTTCAATGTCAAGGACTTCTCAATCCTTCAACGTGTAACTAACGATTATCATATCATATGACAACCACTCCAAACGTACAAAACAGTTTGTGTTGCAGGCTAAGGTTACATTGTTCCATCGCGATAAAGGTCCCATTCTTAGAAATACCTTTTTGCCGAAAAGTCTTACCACTTGCTTCATTATATTGCACACTTACTTCTTCTTAACGAAATAACTTCTTGCGAAGGAAATACCATGCACGAACAATATCAAAACGGGAGAGACGATAAGAGAATGCTTAATTACTTGCGTGGGCATTAAGAGATCGGCACTTTGTTTCACTCGAAAGCGATTGTTCTTGAAATCCTGACGGAGTTGTTGAATATGAGCTCGTTCTTGAGGAGTACCAGCCTCGGGGTCAAATTCCCAGTGTTGTAGCCCGACGTGATTATTTATGGTCGTGATCCAGGGCCCCTTACCTTCCACAATCTTCAGCTTCCACATCTGCATGTATGCATGTTATCAAAGATAATCACGACTTTGAATAATTTCTGGGTGAGATGGTGCTTAATTATTGTCAGGCAAAAAGAGACGGCAACAGTTGAGCATAAATTACATGAATGTGTACCTTGAAGACAGAGGAAAATGGTATGCTATGTTTGTTCTCACTAGTGTATCAGTGCTAGCTGATTCAAGTGAGTGAACTGTGAGGTGCATATTTCAGACGAAAGCCTCTCCTATATATAGGAACTGAACCTTAGGGAGGTGGGTGGCTATGAAATATGTTAGGTTGTCGAACTCTTTTTGCTTTTCGGTAAAATTGATTCTGAACGGTTGAACTAATTAGTAAAACAATCAAATCATTTCAAAGAACCGTAAAAATGCTCATTTGCCTTGACCTTTGATGGAAACAGTTGAACGGTTCAGAGAATAGTCCGACTGATTAGAGATGTCAATGGGCTGGGCTTGGGCCGGCCCGAGCCCAACGGGCCTCCAACGAAAACTGACCTCTAATGCTTCTCTCTCTCTCTCAAAATGTAGAGCTGAAGAGGCAATCTCTAGGTTCACTATCTTCCAAACTCCACACTCATGCAATCATCAAAGAAGACAACCACCTCATCACACAAGACCAGAAGAAGGACCACCAACCGTCTCCACTTGCCGCTTCCGTTTGCGTCGCCTCCGACGGCGAAGAACGCAAGTCACAAAAGCCTCATCGTAAGTCCCTTCCAAAACCTGAAAAGCTCGTGCACCTCATTCCGATTCTCACCATCCTCTGCTTCCTCGTCCTCTACCTCTCCTTTCACGATCCAGCTCAGAAAGGTAACTGGAATCCACTGTGACGACGAACATGCCTCATGTTCCTGCGGTTGTCAAAATTAACCAGAATTAACTGCGACGACAAGCATGCCTCATGTTCCTGTGGTTTTAATGCGTTTTATGTTGCATTGATTCAGATTTGCCTCAGGTTGATGAATTGAAGCGACAGTCAAAGACTATAGATTTCGTTGCTCTAGCATATTGTCGACTCTGCTTTTGATTTTGTAGATTCAATGGTAATTGACGACATTGGGGTGGGGATGCCCAGGCTAGCGTCTGGATTGCGGCCAACTAGGGCCAGGGTTTTGATTGGAGAAGATGGGGTGTTGAGGAATTTCAGGGCTTCTCTCACTACATACTTGCCTGTGAAGCCTGATGCGCCCAAGATGATTATGTCATAGCTGGAGGTGGGGCTTTGGGGTTCTACCATGATTGACTGGAACTTTGATTAGAAGAAGAAAGGAGTTAAAGAGCTACGTGGGAGTGGAGGTTGAGACATGAGAAATTGGTTTTTTGGGAGTTTGGTTGGAGTGCTGGAGTCTGGATATGTGTGCACCAGGCGAATTTCGGGCTTTTTTAGGGCTGGGCTTGGCCCTGGCCATTTTTGGTGAAACCTTGGCTTGGTCCAAGCCCAGGTCCAAGGCCCTTTATTTTCTAGCCTGCACTGTTCATTAGTGGGCCGGGCCAGTAGGGCTTTTTTCAGGCCAGGTCGGGCCAGCCCGCAGGCCGCCCGTCCCATTTGACATCTCTAAAGCGAAAGGCCAAGGGCACGACTACTATGTTTAAATTGTTGTTCTGCAAACAAATAATCCGGACCCTCTCCTAAACTTTGAAGAGATGAGAATTTGGCAAGTTGAGCTGCGACGTTGGAAATTTTCCCTTTGCCTAGGAGATGAAGGATTTGAGAATTCTCTTACCTTGTATTTCAAAATCCATTCATTTTGAAATTCGTTGATTTACAAATTTATAAAATTGTAAATATTGTGTTTGGGCGATTTTGTAGATTGAGTATTTTATATGTGAATTTACATTTGAAAATTTGAACTTAGATAATCGATTAGTGTATAGGTACAAACTAATGAGAGAACATCTCTTTTTTTTTATGGAAAAAGTTACCTAAAATAATGGAGATTCTTTTTGTAGAAGGGATTTAACAAAACTAATCTGGACTAGTTATTTATAGGGGGGATTTTAGCACACCGAATTTCCTTTCCAAATCCCTCCTAAATTTTGATAAATCCATCTTATCAGTATCCAAATAAGGGATTTTACACGATGTATTTCAAAATCCTCTCTGGTAGGGAAATCCTCAGTTCAATTACTTCATCAAAATCCTCTCTGGAAGTGAAATACCCTATTGAAGAGAAAGTGTTGTATTTATAGTGCAATATATTAATGCTGATTGCTAAGTTTAAGGATCCTACCTAAGATAATTTGCCTCTAAATTGGTAATTTCTATGGCCGTGGCATCTCTCCAGCGCTGGTGTTTCACTGCCTGAGAGTAGGAATTAGGCTCACCTATGGAAGAAATGGCCGATAGGAAAGTACGATGAGTAGAGGAAAACTTCAAATATAAAATAGTGTTAGAGATTGAATGTACTGTCAAATTAACCGATGAATCATGAAATCAATATGGAAAACTTCAAATATAAAATAGTGTTAGAGATTGAATGTACTGTCAAATTAACCGATGAATCATGAAATCAATATTGTAGTCCATGATTAATGATAAACTATATATTGTATTATTCTGTGCAAAGTCAACTCATGTTAATTTAGGTGGGATCCCTAATTCAAATTATCTTATTTAGGTAGGAATCCTAAACTTAGCAATTAACATTAATATCTTGTACTATAAATATAACACTTTCTCTTCAATAAAATCATCAAAGAGAATTTTTAAATTCTTCATGGTATCAGAGCAAGGCTGATATCCTTGCTATCTTATCGTTCGTAGGTATGGCAAAAGGAAATGCAAACCAATTATGAGGGCTTGATACCAGTTGTGGCAGCATCTCAGAATGCCATAATTGATCCCAAATCTCCATATTGTTTGTCTGCTTCTGATCATCCTGGTTTACTTTCGTCACAAATCCGTCCAAAGAATATGGCAACAAACTATTTTACATGGCGTAGGAATATGTTAAACGCCCTGTTGCAAAGAACAAGGCAGGTTTTGTGAATGGAAAAATCGAAAAAGCTGGATGTAGATTCTTGGGATTTCAAACCATGGGTGCAGTTCAATGCAATTGTGTTGTCATGGATCACAAACGCGCTAGATAAAGAATTACAAAATGGAGTAGCACATGCAAAACCACCAATGAACTATGGGCCGATTTGCAAGAACGATTCACACAAATATTTTTTTGGCAAGGGTGAAGGAGTTGAGACGTGCGATCGCATTGTTACAACAAGAAAAGGTTCCCATATCCATTTATTATGGGAGAATGAAGGAAATCTAGAATGAGTTACATGCACTCAACCCTGTACTTACTTGCACTTTGGGGGCTGCAAAGAAAATGCAATCCATGCAAGAAGAAGAGAAAGTTTCTGAATTTTCTCATGGGCCTAAATGAGAGCTTTGGCATAATACGGTCATAAGTTTAAAACATAGACCCTTAGCTAACTTTGGGCCGGGCCTATGCCATCACGACCCAAGAAGAGAAACAAAAGAGTGTGGCTACATATCGTTTGCCACTGTTGGAGTCAATTGCACCGCTCTCACACAGAGGCACATCGTCTGGCAAACACGACAACAGCAGCATGAAGAACGGTGAGCGACAGACAGATCATGGTTTGTACTGTCATTGCGGGAGGTGAAATCACAGCCGCAAAGGCTGTTTCAAACTCATTGGCTATCTTGAACATCGCCAGAAAAGGACTAGCAGCCATGTTCGCGACAAAATAACAGGCAGTGGTCGGGGAAATACGTCCCTGAACTTCTAGACGTCGGTGATAAGCTCTGGGTTTACCGGAACTATCGATGGAAACGCTATGACTTCACCCGTACCAGGATTCTTGGTTAAATAGCACCAACAAGTGTTGGCTCTTTTTTACAGTTCAGCAAATCTGCGTTCGGATCCTCTACCGTACAACAGATGTACTATACTAAAAAAAAGCTGCTAAATATTTTTTAGTGACAAAAGTTGTCATTATAAATTAATTTCAGTAACAATGACAAAACACTTTTAGTGATAATCCTTTGTCGCTAAATATTGTACAACACCTCTGTTGTACAACATGAGATCTTGATTCAACAAATTTGGTGATAAAATGTCTGGTAAGAAAATCAAATCTTGGATCATCGACACAAGTGTAATAGATCATGTGTCTTGTGATCGATCGATTATCTGATCCCATTATGCATCCCAACATTCCACCGGTGCAAATTCCGAATAGTAATTTGGCCCGCTTTCATGCATTAGGGACTGTTAATTTGGATAAGAAACTTGTGCTAAAGAATGTTCTCAGAATGCCCGATTTCTTTTTTAACTTGTAGTCTGTAAGCAAACTGACAAAGAACTTGGATTGTGCGCTAATATTTTGGTGCAATGTTTGTGTTATACAGGACTTACTATTGATGACACTGATAGACTGGGAAAAACACGGGATGACCTATATTATTTCGAGGCTAGAGAAGAGGGCAAGGCATTCATGGCTCAATGTTCAAAGAAATTCAGGTTATGGCATTGACGATTGGGGCATCTTCCTATTGACCATCTTTTCCTTGTCCTAACCATATCTTCTACTCCTGGCAAAACAATTTTTTTTGGGTGATGCTTGCTCTAAAGCAAAATAACCTAGACTATCGTTTCCTCCTTATGAATAAATCATCACGTTTCTTTGATTTAATTCACTGTGATATCTGGGAACCATATAAAACTGCATTTACGACACATGTTCACTATTATTTGACTATCTTTGATGATTATAATAGAGCCGCTTGGAGATTTTTTTGATAAAATTTAAATATGAGACAGGGCTATTTACTTTATTTTTCTAGGTGGGTACAAAAAAAATTCAACTCTAATGTAAAATTCATTCATGTAGATAATGGACTTGAATTCAAACACAATGACATTTTGGCTCATTGCTTAGAGCACGACATGGAAAGACACTCTAGCTGTTCTCAGACACCACAACAAACCGGGGTTGTTAAGCCCTCAGTATTTATTGGAAATAGCACGTGCTTTGTGATTTCAAGCCAACATACCTGGCAAATTTTGGGGACAGTGTATACTCACGGCGGCTTATTTTATCAATCGAATGCCTTTTTTAGTCCAAGGTAACAAAATACCATTTGAGATATTATTTGGCAAATCACTGACTTATTGATGTCAAGGAAAGTGGCTTTGTACCTACGTGGAGGTGCCATAAAGGCTACAGTCCGAGTCAGCTTCCAAGTATACAAAGTGAGAGACAGTGAGTGCGGAGTAAGGGCAGAGAACAAGGCTCCCCAGACAGGCCGTGAGGGCTGGCAGTGCTGGGCAGACAAGGGGAAGACGAATAGGGCTGGCGACCGACAATCGAAGCTAGGTTCCGCGTGAGGGGTGCAGTGTCAAGGGTTCGATGTCAGGGGTCCAAAGATGTTTCTCTCTCTAAAATTCCAGAGAAAGTGGGTTTTTAGAGAGAGAAAATAAAATGTCAAATGAGAGAACTTTGTTAAAAATGAAATCCAAGGTCCCCTATTTATAGGAAAAAGTGTGCCGGTATCATCAATGTGTCATCAGCTGACACATGTCACCCCCGGGAGTGACACATCACCGAGGCATCCACAAATATCGGTTCTCTATCGGACTGCCGATTCTCAAATTCGTACTGCCTTGCGCCACACAACATCTCTTTACTTGTCTAAGAAGACGGAAGACACCATGTTGGCATGATCAGAGTAAGCCGTCGCCCCAGCCACCAGTCTAAGCCCTTACTGAATCCCACAAGGTGCGTCAAGAGACGCGTAAAGAACCTGACAGCAGTAAGGGTTGCCCCTGTAACCAACTGCCAGGTGGACTAGGCACGATGCCCTCCAAAGACCTGTTCCCATCCCGGAGTGACCTGAGGGTCATCGTCCTGGGGGCAGCAATGATCATTGGTAACGTGAGTGGACATGGTTGCAGCTCAGTGCCTAGTGTCATGCAAGTCACCCCAGGCGGCGATAGCTTTGTGGTAACGAGCCTATCCTGTTGCGAAAGGTCCTCGTGCTGGAGCACTACAAGCGGAGTCTCCCGAAATGAAGATGGCGATGACTTCTATGGTAGCGAGCCCATCTCGCTGCGAGGGGTCCTCATGCCTGAGTACTACGAGTGAAGCCCCCAGGAATGAAGACAGTGATGGCTTCTGTGGTAGCGAGCCCATCTCGCTGCGAGGGGTCCTTATACTGGAGCACTACGAACAGAGCCCCTCAAAATGCTGCACACTCTAAAAATTGGGTCAGAGCATGTTCCACGTCCATGACGAGGGTGCATGGTGTGGTGAATGAGAGTGGTGCCTGGAGGCATGTAACATGATTGTGGCGCATGGGTGCGGCGATAACCGTCACGAGACAATACCTGGTGCCAGGGGCACATGTCATGGAAGTGGCGCATGGACGCGGTGATAACCGTCACATGACAATACCTGGTGCCGGGGGCACATGTCATGGAAGTGGCACATGGGCGCGGTCAAGGTGCCAAGGGGCACAACTGTATCAGCGGTACAGCGCATGGGCCCAGCGGATTGTCGGAGATGGCGCACAGGCCCAAGCAACTGTCATTGCGACGACGGCGTATGGGCGATAACGGGCATCGTACAGTCGCGGTGATGAGTGAGCATTGTATACTATAGTGCGTGAATGAGTTAAGAAAAAAGAGCGTCAGCAGTCTCCCGTGACAAGGGTGGCCGACCCCCCGCCCCCTAGAGAAGGTGGCCGACCCCTTTCTGCAGAGGTGGCCGACCCCCTCTTTAAGGAGGTGGCTGACCCCCCTTTAAAAAGAGTGGCCAACACCCTCTTTAAGGAGGTGGCCGACCCCCCTTAAGGGGGAAGGTGCGATAAATCCAAGTTCGTATATTTTCTAAGTGTTGGTGGCGTCAATGTCGTTACGTTGGTGACAAAAATAATTTTAGTCATGCAGAAGGTCAATAAAAAATGCACGTGACTTTGAGTGTGCGCATTTTGACCGGTCGACAGCATTGAGAAGTTAATCGTTGAATATGTGTAGTGTCGCGCAATACGGGACCCCTGGTGGGCCCTTGGGTCTGACTAGAATAGGTTGGGAATATAGCCCCCTGCGTGTGGTGTGCGCGGAGGGGCAACCCGAGCGGGCGCCACACGCATAAACATTGTTGTGTAAACATTTTTTTTAGCGCGAAAAAAGAGATAGCGCTAATTGTGAAGAGAGCGGAAAAGAAATAGTAACGTGTATGTCATGAGATGTGTTTCGTAGTATAGCGCAAAAAAGAGAAGTGTAGCGCTAAAATAGAGGTTTGCGTTGCAAAATGGGAGCGGCGACCTTATCTGGATATGCATGCATTATTTGGGGTGCCACCATGGTTGCACGTACCGAATATCCCGACAGGCCTGACTAGGAGAGGGGACCTGGGGCCGGGACAGTTGGAGTTATCGGTTGCCTATTTTTAAGGCTAGCTATCGGTGTTGATAGATGATGGCAGGAAGCCCACCGAGTGCTACTATTATGTAGCAAGGTATAGCCTAGACCGTCTGTCGCTGACATTCAGTTATGACTTAGAGCCCCCATGTGGGTATCGCAGCCCCTGGAGTGTGACGATCGCTTTTAGGTATACACGATATGAAAAAGTCTGTGAGTGGCCGGCACTAACGACAGAGTAGAGGCGGCCGTGGATAGAGGTAGCGGGGGCAGTGACAGTAAAGTATGCACATTGGTGGGAGCGGCTGTGAGAGAGCTGGGCGGGATGGTTGGCACAGCCGTCAGGCACACGTCGATTGGTGGATATGTTTGCATGCGACCGAGAATTGAGCTTGATATCAGCCACAATCGCAAGGCAGTCAGGGATACCGGCGCTAGTGACCGGGAACTCTGTTTCGAGCTCAGAGAGGGAGGCAGAAGAGGATGCCAGGGGGGCCTAATGACGATGCCGAGGAGGGTAATGTTGGAGATGAACCGGTTGTCCATATGTCGAGGGTGCCGGGGGTCGGTAAGGGTCCTTTGTCGTCATTACGGGTGGGGATGATAGAGACTGTTCGATAGGCTGGTGCGGGCACATCAGCCTTACACACATAAAGGTCAAAGAGGCCACACGATGCTTTAGATGAGTCGGAATCCGAGGTTAGCCTGGATTTTTGTTTATCAAGTCTAGTTAGTTTATGTTTATGTAGATGTATTGATTGATGATTATGTTGACAGGAGCTCGATGTTGGAGCCGATGAGGAGGGCAGGACAGCAAGCCGAGGTCAGAGGCCAAGGTAGATGAGGCTATGGAGTATGTTACGGAGGAGACTGAGGCGATGAAAGATGTGGCAGAGGAGACTGAGGAGACTGAGGCGCTCGAGGATGCTGCAGCACTGGCAAGAAGCTCGAGTCCGACGCCTTTCATGACAGATATGGTGAAGGTGTTATATGGTGGAGCTGGAGGCGATATGCCGATGTTTGATGCTGGTGAGGATTGGTGGATGGGCATGGAGACAGGTGGTGCGTTGGGTGATCGTGGGGATGCGGTGGAGCCCGAGCCTATTGTTATTGCCCCGGTTCACGAGCAGGAGACGTCGTTTCAATCGGTTGCAGAGCGACGGCATGACACCTCGTCGGGGTCAGCGATTGAGGCTGGTGCTACTCTGCTGGCGATGCACTCAGCTACTATTGGTGCCCAGACAGCTGGTGGAGTGCCGAAGACTCCTGTAGCTCGTGGTAGTGGGGCAACAGTCAAAGAGGCGAGTAGAGGGTCCTCGAGTGAGCAGGTGGATGTGGCAGCTTAGGAGGGTCTTTAGCTACATGTCGAGACGGTGTGCTGGCTAGAGCTAGTGAAGGCAGCATTCTCGTAGACTTTCGAGGGGGTTACTATAGAGAACCCAATATTGCAGATGTGGGTGTATGCTGGGTTTATGGAGTGGTTGCTGCCGTTTACTAGCGTCCCACCGGCGGGTTAGATTGCAGAGTTTGTTAATCAGTAGCTGTCAGAGTTTGTGCAGTTTACATCATTGGGCCTGTAGTTGGATTGGCTGGGGGACTTCTTTAGGTCGAGGAGTGGAAACCGTGATGTGAGGGGGAGGCTGGCTGTAGTGCAGATGCAGGAGACGTTGCTGGAGAGCCGTTGAACAGGGTTGGAGGCAGAGGTCATAGATTGCTGAAGAGTTGGTTGGGATTGAAAGGCAGGTGGCAGATATACAGAGGTAGCTGGTTGACTTAGAGAGGCAGCTGGCCGACCTATAGAGGCGACGTGGCAAGGTAGAGGGTCGAGAGTCAGAGTGGTTGAGGCGGCAAGCCAAGTTTGATGATGGATGGTCGGAGCTGCAGGTTGAGCGATAGACACTTCAGGCATTTAGCGCCCACCCTGTTGCGTCGCTGTTGTCAAGGCTTCCGTAGCTTGTATTTTACTTTGTTGTATTTGTAGCACCCGATTGTGGCCGGTAAAATTTTAATGTACATGTATATTTTGATGATATTAGTAGTGCGACCATGTTTTCCTGTATTGATTCTTGTTGTTGCATGTTGTGCTTGTTTGCTTTTGTCGTGGTTGAATGTCTTGCGTATGTTGGCTGCCTGTGAATGTTCACTTTTCCCGCCCATAGCAGGTGACTTATGAAGCATAGGTTAAAATAAGTGTCTGGTAAACAGAAGCCGAGGTAACAGAATGACTTTCTATTGATAGTACGTGGACCAAAATGCCATTACATGAGTAGCGTAAAATCTTGTACAAATCAACAAAAGTTACAAGTCTGTAAGCAAGGATGCATATACAAAATTGCTATGAGATCAAGTGTACTATGATGTGGGCGGGTAGCGCTGGGGGAACATTTGCGCAATTGACTATGCATAATACTTCTTTAGGTAGTGGCCATTGACAGGGGCCGTGATCTGACCGTCGTCGGGGTTGAGCACGAGGTAGGAACCATTGTCTCGGGCTTCATGTACCGTGAAAGGGCCCTCCTAGTTTGGCGTGAATTTGGGAGCCGATATGTTGGCTCGTACATGTTTGGCAGCTTGGAGAACAAGGTCGCGTTCGGCAAATGAGCGTGGCTTGACGGTCTTCCCACAGGCTTTCGTGAGCTGCTCATGATATTTCTTCATGCGGTGCAGGGTCGTGGCTCGTCTTTCGACTAGGCCGTCAAGTGCTGAAATTCTGGTTACTTCCTTTCCGAGACTGCTGTTTAGAGAAAGTCAGGCCAAGGGTATTGTGATCTCGATTGGTACAATGCACTCTTCCGCGTAGACGAGAGAGAAGGGTGTGGCCTTTGTCGCTGTGTTCTTTGAGGTTCTGTAAGCCCAAAGTGCAGACTTAGTTTTTCAGACCATGACCCGCTGAAGTCATGAACCATCCATGACAGCACGCAGAGCAGAGTCTTGTTGGAAGCTTCAGTTTGACCGTTGCCTTGCGGGTAATGGGGAGTTGACGTGGCATGGTTGATGTGGTACCCTTCCATAAGAGCTCGAACCTCTCAATTAATGAACGGCGTGCCGTTGTCGAATATAATACATTGGGGGATGTCGAAGCGATAGATGACGTTGTCACGCAAGAAGTTGGAAATGGTGCCTTTCGTGGCTCTCCGTAGATGTATGGCTTTGAAGCACTTCGTAAAACGTTCAGTCGGCTTTGACCCACATCGTAAAACGTTCAGTCGCAACCATAATCCATGAGTGACGTCTGGATGGCAGGAGGATAAGGCCGATGAGGTCAAAAGCCCAAGAGTAAAATGGCCAGGGGGCCAAGATCATGTGTAGGTTGGATGCTGGGGTGTGCATTCTGTCGGCGTGCCACTGGCAGGATTGGCAATGTCGGACATGAGAGATGGAATCAGACTCCATAGTTGGCCAATAATACCTGAGCCTTAGCAATTCTATGTACAGCTTTTGAGATCCTTGATGCTCCCTCGTAATCATCCTTGCAAGCATCGTAGGGTGTGCCCCAAAAGAGCTTTGCAAAATAACTCGCCTTCTGTCACAAAATACCTGACCGATTTTCGTTTGATACATCCAGCCAAGCTACGGTTAGGAGGTAGAATCCCATGAGATAAGTATTGGATGAAAGGATGGCGCCAGTTACCCTCAACATTGATCATTAAAGCTTCCGCATTGTCTGGCACATATAGGCATGCGGGATAATTTCATTGTATATCCAAAGCATCCTTGGCCATAAATGGCCAGAAGAGACCCATGCGAGGCGGCGGTATAAAGTGGGACCATTGGGGCCGCAACACTTTGATGGCCAAGCTGAAGTTTATGTCGTGCCTCTCCCGATGCCAAACACCGGGCTAGAATGCCTCCCGGACATCGTCAGTATAAGACATCTCCCAACATTAAATAGTCTGTGAGAATAGATGCATGAGTGAGGGATTGTGTCTTGAGTTTATCGATGATCGGCTACCTCCAATCGTCGGTCGTAGCATCCTTTGGTATTAAGTTCAATGTTGTGGAGTGTTCGGTCCGCTTGATAATAGTTAGCATCTGTTGTTCTCCATCAACCTCTATCTTTGAAGCAATCATAGCCAAGTTATCTGCATGTCTATTGTGGCACCTATTGTGATGTTCATATTGGACATGGCCAAGTCTTCCTTCCAAGTGTTGCACCAAGGCCCGATAAGGTGCCAAGGTTGGCTCCTTAACCGCGAACTCCCTGTCAGCCTGCTTCATGATCAAGTTGAAATCTCCCTTCACACATAAGGCCTTAGCTCCCATATTGATGGAGAGCATGAGGCCAATGACGAGTGCCTCATACTCAGCTTCGTTGTTGGATACCTGGAAGGCAAGCTTGAAGGAGAGGGAGGTGGTAACGATATCTGGGCTCAGAAGGACTATGCCGACACCCCTTTGCTGGAGGGGTGCTCTATCGAGACTTTTGCTGGTGGCCGAACCATCAAACTCAAGTGTCCACAAGTCATATACGTCAGTGATTAGGATTGTCTCCTCGCCTGGCAATTGAACCAAGGTCGGTTCGTAATGTTGGCGTGGAAATAAGGCCAAGAGATCTGCAAAGGCTTGACTCCATAGAGCGGTAGGGTTTTTGATAGATAAATCAAACTCGGCCAAGAGCAACAGCCAGCGAGTAAGTCGGCCAGACAAGGCAGGGTGTGTGAGCATGTACCGGAGTGGATTAGCCTTGGTGACGAGTGTGATCTGGTACGCCAAAAAGTAATGTCTGAATTTTTATGAGGCGTACACCAAGGCTAGACAGTGTTTCTCGAGCTTGGAGTAGTTGGCTTCGGGTCCCCTGATCATTCTGCTGAGGTAATAAACAGAACATTCCACCCCATCCACCTCTTGGGCAAGCAAAGCCCCGATGGATCTGGGCATGGAAGTCAAGTAGAGTAGGAGTGGGATACCCCGCTGTGGCATGGTCTGCGAGGACATGAGGACCAACTTGATCTTTTCAAAGGCTAGCTGTTGGGGCGCATCCCAACTCCACGGTGCGCTCTTGGACGTCAAATGCTGGAATGGTGTGATGAGCTCGGCCAAGGCGGGAATGAATCGGCAAAGGTAGGAAACTTTGCCAAGGAAGCTCTTCAACTATTTGGTCGTTTTGGGAGGTAGCATTTCTAGGATGGAGGCAGCCTTGGATGAGTTAACGTTGATGCCCTGTCGACTAACTAGGAAGCTGAGGAATTTGCTGGAGAAAACACCAAAGGCACATTTCAACGGGTTCATTCGCATGTTATACTAGCGGCAACGATCAAAGATTGCTCAAAGGTTGGTGAGGTGATCACCTTCCTTTTTAGACTTAATGATGAGATTGTCGACATAGTCTTCCACGGTATTGTGTATCATGTCATGGAAGATGGCGGTAATGGCCCGTTGATAGGTAGCACCCGCATTCTTGAGTTTGAAAGGCATGACTTTCCAATAAAAGTTGCCCATGGGAGTTTGAAAGGCTGTCTTGGCACAGTCGCAGGATGCATTCGATTTTGGTTGTAGGCGACGAAACCATCCATGAAGGATAAGGTTTCATGACCGGCAGCGGCCTCAGTAAGCATATCAATATAGAGCAATAGAAACTTGTCTTTGGGGCACGCTTTGTTCAAGTCCTGAAAATCAATACAAACACGGACTTGGCCATTCTTCTTTTGTACAAGGATGATGTTGGCCAACCAGATAAGATGGGTGATAGGTTCAATGAAGCCAGCATGCAGAAGGCATTCTATCTCTTGTTTGATCTTTAACTCAATTTTAGAGCGGAAGGTCCGCGGATACTAAAGTATAGGGATGGACCCGGTAGCAATGTTGAGGTGATGGGTGACAAGGGCAGGTCCAACCCGGGCATTTCATCATAACTCCATGCTAGCACATCTCGATAATCGCGAATAAAGGTAACCAAGTCTTCTTGTCGACCCGGGGCGAGTTTAGTGTTGATGTAAGTGAGTTGGGGTTCTTCTCTCGGGTCTGTCAGGTTAATTTCTTCAAAATCTTTAGCCTGTGGATGAGGGCCATCTTTGTAACACGGTGCAGTAGCACCAGGGGTGAGCTCAGCGTCTGGCAGGCAGTGCTTGACCGTACCGCACCATTAGTTCTCCATAGGTGGGTCGGGTTTGGGGAGATCAGATGACGGACCACCTGAAGCCCTTACGCACCGCCATAACTGATAGATGACTTTGGCCATCTTTGACGATGGCTGGAAGGCTGGCTCAGGCTTTTGCTTCTTGGGCTTGGGGGATAACGGCAGGGAGTGAGTCTTCGTAGTAGGCGGTGTCACTGAGGTCGATGCATTGATCTTACTATTCTTCTTGGCTTTAGACTTGGGAGGTTTGTTTTCATAAAGCTCGTCCCAGTTTGGCAGCCTGGTCGAGTGGATGTGAGTGGCGTTCTTGCCATCCTCGGCAAGTTCTGTAAAGAACGAGGCCTTGGCAAAATATGATTTAGCACATTCAAAGGGAGCCCGGGTGGATGGGATTGTCATTGTTGTCTCATGTCTGGCAGGACCGGCCACCAGTTTCACACACTGATGGTACGTCAAGGGAATAGCTCGGTTGATATGGATCCATGGTCGGCCAAGTAAGAGATGAAAAGCAGGCTCACTGTCTATCACATAAAATTTAGTGTTGTGATGTACAGTCCCAACCATGAGGTCGATAGTGATATGGCAGAGAATAGAATGGTGAGTGTGCCCGAAGCCGACGATCTGGATCGGGTCATGTATGATTTTTCTCACTGGGATGCCAGCCCTTTGCAAAGTGACAAGGGGTTTGATGATGACCGATGAGCCATAATCTACCAAGGCACGACGAAAGCCTGTGCCATTAATAGTACATTCTAAAAATAATGGTCGGTTGTATGTTAGACCAGTGGTGAGTCTTTGTCTAAGAAGACCAAGGTAGTGGAAGAATGTGACGTAATTTAGCCTGGGCAGCGAAGTATTTGGGACCGAGGCCAGTGTGACCTCAATCAAGCAATTGGAAAGATAGGTCCGAGCGGCGGGTGAAAACTCCATTTCATAAAAAAAAAAAACTTTTGATCTTCGTCGTCTGCCCAAAGGAGGATGTTGGCTGACTAGTTGGAGGAGGCATGACCGTTGGTATGGTCTCTGCCAGGGCTTCGGGGTTGACAGGCTCGACATGGTCAGTGACATCCATGAGGACATGGTGCCCCCTATTGTTGTGAAGATGCGGTGGGTAGAGGTGTCTAGGCACATCATCATTTTTTTGGAGCTTTAGGTCGCCCGCAGCGAGCTTCCTCTAAAAAAATGTCTCGTAGTCCATTGTAATCCTTGAGGTGATGCCCTATAGCTCGATGGTAGGGGCAGTAGTTGGGTTTAGCTTTATCTGCTTCCGTGATATTCGTCTGCATCGATGGCAATTGAAAGTTGTTGCCATGTGCTACCCACCCGGCCAAAATCTCTTTCACTGTATTAAGATCACACGGATATTCAGGAGCAGGCTCTTGCTGCCTTTTCTTGCCAGGGCGTCGGTCCCTCTTATGGAACTGACGCTTATAACCGCTGCAATTGCTATCGTTGTTCTAAACTTCGGATGTCTCGGCTGTGGCAAGAAGTGCATTTTGCGGGTGAGGCTTCCATGGTTTGACTGGACGAACCAACTCATAAGTGCGGTGGGCAGTCTCCTTGAGGTGTCCCCACGGCCTTAATTGTAAGTTCTCAAGAGGGACCCGATACACATCACTCATGTTTTTAATGCATATTGGGACCAAGGTTTCATCTTTGCTGAAGTCCATGCACTCGAGGCATTTGAGATGGAAGCGGTGCACGTATTTGTTCAAGTCTTCTCCTGGGTTCTGGCGTATGCCAGCAATGTTAACAATAGTGACCCGTTCAACTTCGTAATGAAACTTGTCCAAGAATATCTGGACCATGTCGTTCCATGAATGGACAGTCCCCACAGGGATCTAGTGGTACCAAGTGTAAGCCAAGCCTGTGAGTGACTTGTAAAACCCCTCAACTTTAAACTGTCGCCCGGACCAAATTGCTTCAATGAGCCTACAAATCTTGTCAAGTGCTCACGAGCGTTGTCCACACGTCCGTTGAAGAGCACAAAGGTTAGTTGCTTGTACTTAAGGGGATAAGGTGTGAGGGCAATATCATTGGCGTACAGGCGATGGATAAGTACTTCCAAGTCTAACTGTGTGACATAGTTTAGGGATGGTGCCTCATTGCAGGTTAGGGGTGATGGCTACCTAGGGCGTCACGAGCCCCCAGACGGGACAACTTAATGAGCGGGAACATGGGAGGGTTGGTATAGGACATGGGCTAGTAAGGGCAGCTGTGTAGGGGCATGGGTGGGTGGGTGAGACATGTCCACCACTTGGCCGATAGTTTGGTGCTACTCAGGTGGATAAGGATTAGGTTCCATCTCGATGGAGTCGTGAGTTTCAGAAGAGCTTCTAGTCGGCACCGGCCGGGATGGCATGACAGTAGGGAGAATCTTCTGCAACACTGGCCGAGATCCATATGCAGCCTGCAGGATGGCACTGCAGAATGAGATGTATCGGCTATGGGTGGCGAGGGTGTCGCAAGTCCTACTGCCAAGGGTCTGGACACTCGAGGAGGCGGTGTCAAGAGCCGGCCCAAGTCCTGAACGTTAGATTGATGGAGAGACTTACTGTGAGGCCAATGCCGGTATGGATCATTGCATCTCCATGATGACGGCTAATAGAGTGGTCTACGAATCTTACAGATTGGTGATGGTTGGAGTGAGTTGCTGGATGGCTGCACTTATAACCACTTGCACGTCGGGTGTATTGGTTGGTGGCTAGTCTTGGAGTCGCGTGGTGCTAGTCTCTTCCTGATCACCAGGGTGGTGTTCTTCATACACAGTAGGGTTGGGGCCTTAGCTGGCTGTCGTGGTAGCTCTCCGTTGTACAGGCATGATGCCCAGGCTTAGACGATATACAGACTGTAGTACGATGCTCACCTCCCCAGCAGAGTCGCCAAAATGATGTTAAGGAAAGTGGGTTCATACCTACGTGGAGGTGCCACAAGACTGCAGTCTGAGTCAGCTTCTAAGTATACAAAGTGAGAGACATTAAGGGCGGAGTAAGCGTAGAGAGCAAAGCTCCCCAGACAGGCCGTGAGGGCTGGCAGTGCTGCACAGACAAGGTGAACACAAATAGAGCTAGCGACCAACAATCCAAGCTAGGTTCCGCATTAGGGGTGCAGCGTCAAGGGTTCGATGTCAGGGGTCCAAAGATGTTTCTCTCTCTAGAATTCTAGAGAAAATGGGTTTTTAGAGAGAGAAAGTAAAAATGTCAAATGAGAGAACTCTGTTGAAAATGAAATCCAAGGTTCCCTATTTATAGGAAAAAGTGTGTCGGTGTCATCAATGTGTCATCAGCTAACACGTGTCACCCCTGGGAGTGACACATCATCAGGGGTCCATAAATATCGATTCTCTATCAGACTATCGGTTCCTAAATTCACACTGCCTTGCCCCACACAACATCTCTCTACCTCTCTGAGAAAACTGAAGACACTGTGACGGCATGATCAGAGTAAGCCCATTGTCCCAACAACCGGTCCACGCCCTTACTGAATTCCATAAGGTGCGTCAAGAGATGCGTAAAGAGCTGGACAGCGATGAAGGTTACCCTTGTAACCAACTGCCAGGCGGACTAGGTGTGATGCCTCCAAAGACCTGCTCCCCTCCCAGAATGACCTGAGGGTCATCGTCCTGGGGGCGCCGATGATCACTAGTAACTTGAGTGGACATGGTCGCAGCTTAATGCCTAATGTCATGCAAGTCATCCCAGGCAGTGATAGCTTTATGGTAACAAGCCTATACCGCTGCGAAGGGTCCTCGGGCTAGAGCACTACGAATAGAGCCCCCCCGGAATGAAGGCAACGATGGCTTCTGTGGTAGCGAGCCCATCTCGCTGCGAGGGGTCCTCATGTTGGACACTAAGAGCGGAGCCCCTCGAATGAAGACGGTGATGGCTTCTGTGGTAGTGAGCCCATCTCGCTGCGAAGGGTCCTCATGCCGGATCACTACGAGCGAAGCCCCCCCCCCCCCCGGAATGAAGACGACGATGGCTTATGTGGTAACGAGCCTATCCCACTGTGAGGGGTCCTCGTGCCGGAGCACTACGAGCGGAGCCCTTCAAAATGATGCACACTCCGAAGAATGGGTCAGAGCATGTTCCATGTCCATGGTGGGGGTGCATGGTATGGTGAATGAGAGTGGTGCCTGAAGGCATATAATATTATTGTGGTGCATGGGCGTGGCGACGACTATCACGAGACAATACATGTTGCCGAGGGCACATGTCATGGAAGTGGCGCATGCGTGCGATCAAGGTGCCAGGGGCACTGGAGTGTGACAGAGAGCCACGGGGCACGGCTGTATCAGCGGCGTGGCGCATGAGAGCGCAAAATTGTCTGAGATGCCGCGCGAGCGCGGGCGACGAACATTGCGGCAACGGCGTACGGGCGACAACGGACACCGTACGGTCGCGGTGATGAGTGAGCTTTGTTGACTGTAGTGCGTGAATGAGTTAAGCAAAAAGAGCGTCAGCAGCCCCCCATGACAAGGGTGGCCGACCCCTCCCCCCAAGAGAAGGTGGCCGACCCCCTTAAGGGGAAAGACGCGCTAAATCCAAGTTCGTATATTTTCTAAGTGTTGGTGGTTTCGATGTCGTTACGTTGGCGATAAAAATAATTTTGGTCATGCAGAAAGTCAATGAAAAATGTACGTGACTTTGAGCGTGCGCGTTTTGATAGGTCGACAGCATTGAAAAGTTGACCGTTGAATATGTGACGTGTCGTGCAAAACGGGACCCCCGGTAGGCCCTTGGGTCTGACCAGAATAGGTTGGGAACACTTATTCTCATTTGTGTACTTTTGAGTGTTTATGCTACGACCATGTTAATAATAAACCTATTGATAAATTCGCATCCCATTCCCAACCTGATATTTTCCTTGGTTATCCACATGGACAAAATGGCTACAAGGTTTTTTTTTTATCTTGCCAGCAAGAACATTTATGTGTCCCTTAACGTACATTTTTTTTTCAGAAGCTTTTCTTTTTACTACTGATATGGGCCCAACCTCGACCGGCTCAAGCATTTGGCCAATTGTCTTCAAGAAATGGCAGCAGGCAAATACTGCTTCTGTAGGTCTCGCTGCAATAGACATATCGCAGCGATCAATGGATGTTTCGGAGTACAATTGCTTGTATGGTTTGAGACTATTGGTCCCAACCTCTTGGACCGCTGAAGATATAGTAAAGTATTCCCCTACTGTTAAAAAGTTAATCTAGAAAAATCTAATATAAAAATCTCTCTCAAATATCTACCTCTACAATGATTTAAACAAATATCTATTTAACATATCTAAAATCTAGATTATTGTAAGAAAATATATATGTATCTAGAAAGTGAGTCTAGAGAATTCGTCCCCCACTATATATAGATGTAAGATGCTCTACTTGTATCATCCATCGTAAGAAATAAACAAGCTCCTATGGATCAATTATCCAAGAGTCAAAATGATTAGGCCATTTACACCTCGTGCATTTCTATTCCAGCAATTTTTAATCATTTTGAAAAGGGCTGCTTTAATCAGTAAAAAAGAAGTAAGTTTTTCAGAGAAATGTGATTCTAATGACCAATTGTTCTACTCTTGCTTGAATACTCAACAAGAATCACATGAGATTTTGTATCTCGATAGTGGTTGCTCAAACCACAACATGACTAGCAAGAAAGGTTGCTTTACCACTTAGACTATAACATTAGATCTAAAGTTATGCTTGGCTATGGTAAAAAGCAAAAGGTTGAGGGAAAAGGCATAATTGCTCTATACACCAAAACAACGGCTTTAAGTATACTCATGTTGTTTATGATCTCGCCTTCGCGCATATCTATTTAGTGTTGGCCAATTGACTCAAAGGGGCTACAAGCTTGAATTTGATGAAAACAAGTGCCTTATTCTTGATAAGCAAAAGAGGTAGCTTATTACGACCGTTAATATGTCTCTTAATAAATTCTTTCCTCTTTTAATGCCACTTAAGAATAGAATTGCCTTGAGATATGAAATTTACGATGAGTCTAAGTTCTGACATTTGAGGTATGGACTTTTAAATTTTAGTAGCCTTAGGTTATTGAAGCAAAAGGATATGATGCTTGGGCTGCCAAATGTAAATGCCGAAAAGAATATATGAGAAGGCTACGTATACAGAAAGCTACATGAGCAACATTTCCCTAAAACATCTTCGAGGGCTAGAGTTTTGCTTGACCTTATGCATGCTAATAATTGGGTAGAACTCTCTTTAGCCGAAAAAGGTACTTTTTTTGTTTATTGATGATTTTAGTCGGATGATATGGGTATAATTTCTTGAGAGAAAATTGAACACATTTGCATTCTTGATACAGTTCAAGGCCCTAGCCAAAACTTAAAGTGGTCATTCTCTTAAAGTAATGCAAACTCGAGGGGGGGGGGGGGAGGGGGTGTTTAGTGATGAGGAATTCATAAAGTTTTGCTAGAAGAATGAGATCAAGAAAGAATTGATATTTGACAGACACCACAACAAAATGGTGTCAACGAAAGGAAAAATAGTATGATCGTTGAAATGGCTCGTAGTATGGTTCAAGGAAAAAGTTTGCCAAAACAATTTTAGGTAAGGCTATTAGTACAACTGTTGATATTCTTAACAGATCCCCTACCAAAGTTGTACAGAACACTCCTTATGAAGCTTGGTTAAAAAAAAAACCAACACTCGAGCACTTTAGAATCTTTAAAAGTGTTGCTTATGCCCATGTCCCAAAAGAAAACAGAGAAAAGTTGGATGAAAAGGGGGAGAAATGTATCTTTATTGGATACAGTGATGAATCAAAGGGCTATTGTTTATACAAGCTCGACTCTAAGCACTTAGTTATCGCAAGAGATATTATTTTCGATGAAATGGGAGCCTGGAAATAAAGGGATAGCATCTCAAGGGCAGCAACTCTTGGATGAAGAAATGATAAGTGACTCGTCATCACCATCAACCAGCCTAGCAACTTCTGGCCCAAACATGTACATCATTTTCTTCCTCTCCTGTATTATCTTATTCTAGAAAGATGCGATCATTGCGATTAATCAATGACAGTTTGATGTTACACTCTTTGTATGTCAACCTCAAAAGTTTGAAGAAAGTGCAAAAGAAAGTGTGGATTGAAGCTATGGACGAGGAGATGAATGATCGAGAAAAAAAATCAAAGTTGGGAACTGATCGGCAAGCCCAAAGGATAAAGAAGTTGTTGGACTCAAATAGTTCTACAAAGTCAAGCATAATGAAGATGGATTAGTGCAAAAATACAAGGCACATATAGTTGTCAAAGGATAATCTTAGCAGCCTGAACTTTGGAAAAACCTTTGCACCTGTTTTTCGTATGGAGATAATAAGGACGGCCCTTGCTCTTGCAACTCAACTGAAGTTGTTGGTTTATCAATCAAATCAATGTTTCTGGACAATGAAATCAAAGAAGAGGTCTATGTCGAGCAACCACAAGGCTATATCATCAAGATTAGAAAACAAGGTCTATTGGCTACGAAAATGTTGTATGGATTAAAACGGGCGCCAAATGCTTGGAATAGCAAGATAAATAAATATATGCTTCAATAAGGATTTCTTAGCATGCAAGTAAAGCAAAAACTTGGCCAAATATTTCTTTCTCAAGGAAAATACGCCGATAATTTGTTAAAGAAATTTAATATTTCTTTTTTTACTCTAATGGCGCTGATTGATCAGCTCTAAAAGAATGATGGAAAAGAAAAAGTAGATGAGTCTATCTATCGATGACCTGTTGGGTCGTACGTTGGTATATCTTATGAACACAAAGCCGAATATTGTGCTTTCGGTCGATGTTGTATCCGGATTCATGAGCGAGACAAGTAAAGTACGTTGATATTAAGGTATATCAAAGGTATTCATTATTTAGGAATCTTATAGGAGACAGGAGAAGGACAACCACCTTATTGAATTTGCGGACAGTAATTGGGGAAGAAACATAGACAATAGGAAGAGCACAAGTGGATACGATTTTTGTATGGGATCCAAAATCATTTTATGGTCCTCGAAAAAGCAAAAAATAGTTGCACTATCATCTATCAAAGCTGAATAAATATTAGCTACCAATGCAGCTTGTGAAGCAGTATGGCTTAGGAGAATACTAGAGGAGTTAAAGCATGGTCCAGAATTTTCACAACCATTTATTGTGACAACGTGCCAGCTATGTCCTTGGTAGTAATCCAGTATTTCACAGCCGGACAAAGCACATTGAGCTACGCCATCATTATATTCGAGAGCTTGTGGAGAAAGGCAAAATCAAACTACAATCTTGCAAGCCCAGAGATCAGCTCACTGACATCTTTACGAAGCCAAAATTCTAGCAGAGATGTTCATACAGTTTAGAGACCAACTTGGAGTTTATAATTTTTCAAAATCAAGGAGGAGTGTTAGAAAGTTAATCTAGGAAATCTAAGATAAAAATCTCCCTCAGATACTATCTCTAGAATAATGTAAACAAATATATATTTAAAATATTTAAAGTCTAGATCGTTGTAGGAAAGTATCTATATACCTAGAAGCGAGTCTGAGTTTTCCTCTCCCACTATATACAAATGTAAGATGCTTTACTTCTATCATCCAGTGTGAGAAATAAACAAACTCCTTTGCATCAATTATCCAAGACCTACTGCCCTAGCTTGGGTTCCCTGATGATCTGCCATTCCTTGATGGTTGTAACCAATGGTCAGAGACTAACACAACATTTGCTTCTAAATCGCATTCAAAAGTTAGGCTTGTTGGCTTTCAATAGTCCATACCCCGCATACAGGTTTCAGGTTGCAAGTTATAGCTCTTTCCTCGTGAATGTTTCTCTAACCAATCTGTTTAGTTCTTGTCCACTCTTAAGAATCAAGGCGACGTGATGAGGTTCAATCAAAAGAGAGCTTAGACAGTGAGGTTGAGCTAGTTTTTTAGGTTTAGTCTGAAGGGTGCGCATCATATTATGATAATAAAGGCAGAGAGCATGAAAGTGGCGTTAATGATGAAAGTGGCAAGCATGAAATCAGCGTCAATGATGAAAGTGGCGAGAATGAAAGTGCCTTGATGGCAAAAGTGGTGAGCACAAAAGTAGGGTGGATGAATTAGATCTAGGGTCTGACACATATTGTGCTATTAGATATGAGGAAAGCTAGATGTTTCTGAATGTGAGCACTCTTGTGATGACTCCATCGCCACCGATGGAGAATATGGTTGAACTGAGGAAGGTTTAAGAGGCATATATGAAGTTATTATGCCATTTTCTTAGATTTATTGTTCTTACTCGCAGAAGATTGCACAGAGGCATAATACTCCCTCGTAACAATGTTAACTTGTACTTTGAGTTGGCATGTTGAGGTAAGTGTATCTCGTGAGGGCATATATGGTATGCTTTGATATGTTACAGATAATCGGTCAAAGGCAAAGTCAATTGCAGAGTTAGAGGCAGAAAAGCGTAAAAAGAGTGAGTGGTCAGCATGGGTTATGATTTAAGGGGTGCCTAACTTTGTTAATTAGGAACAAAGAGGGTTGCACAATTTTTTACAAACATTCTCCTGCCATCTAACTTCCCAGGAAGAAAACTTGGTATAGAAGTAGATTATCAGATAACAACACATTTGAGATTAAAGTTGGTGTTATTACTTACTGAAAGTTCTCCAGAGATCTTGTTAACGTATTGTAAAAGCCATTAACATATTTATCATTCGTTCAATAGCATGGTTTGCAGTTGTATGCTATTATATATTATTGCTAGCCCATCCTGACAACGAACTTTTGACCCCTCCTAAGACCCTCTTTTATGACACCTCAACGAGAATTCAATGGTCAAAGTTCATTGCTACAAAGCCAGTCGACCTAAGGCATACACTCATGTCGCATGTTGTACCTGGCACAAAGATTTTTTTTAAGTGTTGGAATCAGCATCATGTGCTGTGCTTCTGGCACAAAAATGTTCTAAGTTTTAGAATAAAAAATGTGCCTTTCCCCGAAGGGGCTGGCCTTTGACCTTTCGCCCCAAGCGGTCGTTCCACCTAAACTCGTCAGCTTAAGCTCCCACTCCTTGACCCTTGAGGATCTTCCTTCCTTATTCCTTAGAAACTCCCTTCCTTTAAGGTCTTCCCTTTCCTTGGTCTCCTTTTTTTGTGGGGGGCTCTTCTCACCTCTTGGGGGCTCCCTTGCTTCACCCTTTGTTTTTTCCGCCTCTTGAGAACTCTATGCCCTATGGCACTCCTCGCGGCCGAGCACCATCTCCCTGTCATGTGCTTTCAGTGCCCGTCTCTATAACACCCGTCATCACACCAGAGCACTGTGATGCCCGACCGTGCGTGAGCGCCCTCTCTGTATCACGTGTCCCTAACATGTCGTTCGTCTCCGCAACACACATTTTTGCCCCCAAGAATTACGACACCCTACCGCCGTCTTAGGGCCACATGTCCCTAGCACGACGCCTATCTCTTTAGCAACCGTCGGTGCGCCCAAGCGCCGCCTCCTTTAGGACATGCCCTCAGCACTCATTCAGTCAGCCCCGCCCAAGTCCTACTGCGGTCACAACACTCATTCATCATGCCCACGTGCCATCTCCATTGAGTGTGCCCCCAGTACTGCACACATCTCAAGACACCCATGTATCTCGCTAGTTAGTTGCGTCCCTGCAATCTAGTATACTGTTATGTCCCCGGCATTGTTCCATCCATCCATCATACTGTGTGCACCTTATCTTGGTCGTGGAATATGCTTTGACCCACTTTCTAGTGTTTGCAAGATCCCTCATGGTTGGGAACTCTCCGAGACAACCTCAGGGAGCTCTCAGAGCTCCGGCAAGAAGACCACCCTCTGCTAGGTAGGCAACTCCTTCGGGACACTACCTCGGCTGATCGAGTAGGCTACTTCTCTAGAGCACTACCTTGGTGCACTCCGAGTGCTTCAGCACAAGGACTCATCGTGGGGATAGGCAACTCATTTGGGAACTATTCTGCTAGGGAGCTCTATGTGCTCCTGCAAAAAGACTCCCTTCCTGCTAGGTAGGTGACTCATCTAGAATGTTACCTCGGCCCATTGGGTAGGGATTACTATGGGAAATTACTTTGGCACTTTGAGTGTTTGGCATAAGGACTCATTGTAGGGATGGACGACTCATCCAAGATAGTATCTCTGTCAAGGGCTCTAAGTGGTCTGGCATGAGGACTCCCCTCAAGCTAAGTAGGCGACTCTTTCAGGACACTACCCTGAGATGTCGGGTAAGAAACTCTTCTTTAACATTATCTTGAAGTACCAGCTAAGCGACTCCTTCAAGACACTAGCTCAGCCCATCAGGTAGGTAACTCCTCCTAGACACAACCTTGGTGCGCTCTAAATGCTTCAGCAGAAGGACTTACTACAGGATAGGCGAATCTGCCGAGACAATATCACTGCCTCGATGTTTGCGAGACTAGTCTACGTGCTCCGGCACTAGTGGCTATTCAATGGCACCCATAGGGACCATGACCCCTTGGATAGTCTCAGATGGATCATGTCTTCGAAGGGCATCGTGCCTAGTCCGCCTTACAGTTGGGTGTTGGGCTTTCCTCAATGCTGCCAGGTTTTATGCTTCTCTCGAAGTCCATATGGAACTCAACAAGGGCTTTGGATTGGTGGCGAAATCAAGAGATTTTCTGGCCACATCGCTCTGTGTGAGGTAGTATTTCTAGACAGACAAAATGAAGCTATTTGGAGCCGATCGGATGAATATGTAATCTGACAATCCGTGGAGCATCGACATTAATTTGTGGCTCCTCTTGGTGAGGTATAACTTCACTAGAGCATCACGTGTCACTTGATGACATCACTACCTCAAACTCTATAAATAGGGGATTTGAGAGTTTATTTAAAATGGATTGAAACTCATTTTACATTTCACATTCGCACTGACGTGTAGAACTCCAGAGTTTGAGGATTCTAGATAAAAAAAAAAAAACAAAAACAAAAACAAATAGGACCCGACGCTAGACCTTGACTCTGGACCTCAACGTTGGACTAGTGACTATCGTCGTGTATTCACCCCGTGCCTTCACCCTCGCTGTACTGTCACACCACAAGCTTTGTCTGACAGCCTTGGTCTTTACCCTTGTTTTGTCCTTACTCTTCCCACATCAGCATCTTTGACCTCTAGCTCAGACTGTATTCTTTGTGGCACCTCCACATATGCTGCAAACTCCACTTCCTTAACATCATATATATTGATTGCGCTTTAGATAAACATATAGTTTAGAAAAAGTTCTCCATGGTCTTTTGCTTGAGATGATGTGAAGCGTATGGAGCACACAGCATCATGTCGTGGAGGGCGCAAAGAGCTCTTATTCATATATACATATAGCTGTCTTGAATAGTTATTTACAGACGTTTCGTTTTTTTTTTCTCCTGGATAATAACATGGTTATATAAAAGTCCTTCTGTGCACATCCGTGTATAGAAACAGATTTTCAAGGGAAAAGGATGAAGTTAGCACGATTAATATATACCATGCTAACAGCAAAGGCAGACAGACTAGCTAATATCAAGCCAGATAACTTCAGCTTGCCATAAAACAAGCCAGAAATAGACTGCAACTTGCGTACAACTTCACACGTTTTGGCTTCCAGAGCTGAACGAAGTCCAATTTATTTATAAATGTTCTAACATTCACAGCTGATAGCCTATCAACATTCACGCAAGATTGCCTACTATATATGTCCACCGCAGTTCTCTTCCTAACTACCAAACCTTCTAGCATTGCTCGGAATTAGTTAAGCTCCTTTTTTTTTTTTTCTTTTGACACAGACAGAATGAGCTCCAACTGCTATGGTTTGCAAGTTCTTGCATTGCTATCTTGCTTAGTTTTATCACTTACCGTCCCTTCACTGGCCTATCCCCGACTTAGAATGGGGTTCTATGAACCAACTTGTCCCTCTGCAGAGTATATTGTGAGAAAGGCTGTAAACAAAGCCGTGTCTCGCAACCCAGGCATAGCAGCTCCTTTCCATATGATCATCTTTCTTTGATGAGTTAATGCCTGGCTGTCATTGGTGTCCTTCCAAGCATTTTAAAATGGTGTTCTTTGTATCTGAAGTAATCATATAACAATAGAGTAACATAACATTTAATGGCTTACGAATAATTTGTGGCAGCAAGATAGCAAGGTTGTATGCCATGTTAGACTGCAGCTTTATATCTGTAGCCACGGCACACTTCCTAAGTTTTTAATTGGATGCATTGTTTAAACTGTGCAGGGATGTGATGGTTCGGTTCTATTGGATCCTATACCTGGAATACTATCTGAAAGAGATCATCCAGCCAACAAAGGTAGCTTAAGAGGGTTCGAGGTGATCGACGAGGCAAAAGCTCAACTCGAGTCCCTATGCCCAGGAACGGGTCAATTTCACTAGGCACCCCGAAGTTTTCACGCGGTAGGGTGCTGCACCACAAAGATTTTTTTAGCTATCTGCCACCCCAAAATCGCATAAGTGTGGCGCCAAACACCCTCCGTCCAAATTCCGGCCAACAGCCTCACCGGATAAGTAATTTAACTTAAACAAGGGGGCATTTTGGTCAGAAAGATTAAAAAAATGGTCAATTTCAGTAGGCACCCCGAAGTTTTCACGCGGTAGCGCGCTGCACCACAAAGTTTTTTATAGCTATCTGTCACCCCAAATTTTCATAAGTGTGGCACCCAACACACTCTGTCCAAATTCTGGCCAAAAAAAATTAATAAGCTGAACTTAGGAGGGCATTTTTGGAACATCACAGAAACCTTAATCTCTATCAGCCGTTTGCGCCGCCAACTCCCTTGCGCCGGCATCTCACGCTGGTGTCCCCCCTCTTCCGACAGCGCCCCTCCCCCCATCGGCGATGCCGACCTCGTCCCCTGCCTTCCTTCCTCTTCTCTCCCCCTCGCCCCGCGCCCCTCCTTCGGCATCTCACGCCGACAGTCTCTTCCCACCCCACGACCGCAACAGCCCTACGTCGCTGTCCCTTGCCCCTCTTTCGCATCTTAGGCCGGTGCCGCACTCTCCGCCGGCAGTCCCTCCCTCGTTGGCGACGTTGACCCCCCAACCAGTCCCTCCCCCATCACGAAGTAATGCATATCAACAGCCAAGAATTCGCGCCTGCAACAGCCGCACTCTCCGTCGGCAATGTCCCTCCCCCTGTCGGCGATGTCGAGCCTTTCTCTTCCTTCCTCTTCTCTCCCCCGCCTTCCACAGCGGCAACAGCCTCGCACCGCCGCCTGACAAACCCATTGCAATCTTCCCTCCCTTTTTTTTTAATCTTTTTGACCAAAATGTCTCATTGTTTAAGTTAAATTACTTATCCGGTGAGGCTGTTGACCAGCATTTGGATGGAGGGTGTTGGGTGCCACACTTATGAAAATTTGGGATGACATATAGCTAAAAAAACTTTGTGGTGCAGCGCGCTATAGCGTGAAAACTTCGGGGTGCCTAGTGCAATTGACCCAATTTAGAGATTAGGGTTTCTGTGATATTTCAAAAATGCCCTCCTAAGTTCAGCTTATTAATTTTTTTTTTGCGGGAATTTGGCCGGAATTTGGACAGAGGCTGTTGGGCGCCACACTTAAGCAATTTTGGAGTGGTAGATAGATAAAAAAAAAAAAAATTGTGATACAGCACGCTACCGCGTGAAAACTTCGAAGTGCCTAGTGTAATTGACCCGCCCAGGAACCGTCTCCACTGACATTCTTGCCTTCGCAGCTCGTGATAGTTCCTTCAAATCGGGAAAATATACTATGATGTTCCAGCCGGGCGTCGCGATGGTCGTGTCTCTCTCTTCAGCGACATCCAAGGAAATCTACCCCCTCCCTTCTTCAACGCCAAACAACTCCAGGCCAATTTTGCCAAAAGGGTCTGTCACTTGACGAGATGGTGACGCTCTCTGGCGCTCACTCGATTGGCGTTTCCCACTGCAGTTCCTTCTCAAATCGCTTGTATCCCGTAGTTGATCCATCACGAGATCCAATCTATGCTGCCTTCTTGATAACAGCTTGCCCTCCTCCATCCAACACTACTTCCGCACCGGACCCTACAGTGCCTCTGGATGTACAAACACCAAACCGCTTGGACAACAGGTACTACACGGATATAAAGAACCACCGGGTTGTATTGACCACGGATCAAACGTTGCTTAGCAGCAGCTCCAGGGCTAAGTTGGTGGCGTACAATGCCAAGTACGGTTCAGTTTGGGCTGCCAAGTTTGCGGCTGCAATGCAGCACATGGGCACCATTGATGTCCTCACAGGCCCACGGGGTGAGATTCGGAAGAGTTGCCGTGTGGTGAACTAGGTGATCCTATGCCTTGAGTCCAGAGCTTTGACATGATTTTGCAACGTTGTTTTGTTGATTCCTTTCATTGTTCAATTTGTTTGGCAAAGAAGCTTTACCATTTGTAATAAACCGATGTTTTGCTTTGTGAGACCTTATAAAATTTCTGAACTTTAGTTGTCTTAAAGATGTTTTTTTGTTTTTTTCTTTTTGTGGTCAAGGTGATGTTTTTGTTTCATTCCCCTCTTAGAACCCGCTTGGTATTGATTCTGAAAAACATTTGTTAGATTAAAACAGAAAAATATTTGAAAACAGTTTTGATCAAATCTAAGCAGAATCAATCAATGTTTGATCCAAACTTCGAAAGATCTTGTTAAAAGCTGTAAAAAGTGTTTGGGTGTTATGAATAGTTTTGATATGAGAAAATGACCAATAAGCGCATCAAAGAGATAAAGCCTCTTATTGTTTAACACATGCAAAGTTCTCTATCATTGCTTCATTTGTGGGTAAAAGCATCAGTCAAGGCTATCCGATCAACATTTCCCCTCTCAAAGAAGAAACCGAACTGAACGGTCATTATTTTGTTTGTACCAAACGAGTAGTTAGTTTATTCCATTCGTTTTTATCGATATTAATTTTGTATCTATTCAATTTCAATTAGCCAAATGCTAAGTTGAACAAGTGTAAAAAACCAAAAAAAAAAAACTCTTCAAGAATGGTTTAATATAAAAAAAAATAAAAAAAAACTCTCTGCCTTCTATCTACTATTCTCTCTAAAAGGATTCTTCTCTAGTTTGGATGTTCTTCCAACCCTCCATTTGATTCTTTGGTTTCGTGTTTTGGTGTGTTGAGAACGACTTACTTCTCTGATTGTTGGTGCGAGGTGGTGGTGGTGTAGCCGTTAACGTTATCGTCGGAACTTGCAGTGGATTTTCGCAGTTGGCTATTGTGTTGGGGGTGGCCATCACGCCCATCAGTGGAGAGGGGTCCTTGGGAAGATCTTTGGAGTAACCTTCAAGTTCTGGGCAAGGCATTGGGTAGAAGAGCTAGTTCACTTTTTGAGCTTAGAGAGGAGGCTATAATAAGTTTTTTAAGTTAACGTAAGACAAAAAAGAATCATTATGTTGTTATTGGTGTTAAGTTTCTGTTATTTAGATCCATCAAGGTGAGTTTAATTTATGTTACTTGTTGTAATTTTAGCGGAATCTTATTGTATAAGTTCTTGATTTGTTATAGGTACAACAGATGAAAAGGAAAGAAAAGTTGGCTCTTTCCCCTGCTGAACATCGAAACAATTCTAGTTGGATGTTGAATATGCTTTGATCATATTGTTCAAAGCATGGTTTAATGTAATTAAGAATTAAGCTTAACGACTTTTAGTAGTTTCCTTCTTAACATAGTAATAATAGTTGGTTTTATGAAACTTGGTTTTCTTGGAAAATAGTCTGACCACTAGTGTAACTACGAATGAGTTTTTAGCCTTAATAATGCCTAATATATACTTAATTACCAGTTTGCTGCATATTGAAACTTATTTACCTTGTGCATCGCTTTTGGAAGTTGTGGTTTATAACCATGATTTCTAGGAAGAAAACATGGTTTGTAACCACGATTTTAAGGCATCTTTTGTTTTGCAATATGACCCTTCCAATATTTTAAGGTAATTATTACCTTTAAGGTAATTACAATCTAGTCCCACAACTATAGGGCATATGCTACATTTTCATACAATATAACTTTAAGACATAATGTTACTTACGTGCATGCCGTCCAGGTCTTTGAGTTTATGTATGTCATGTTTCTTTTGTTGCTTCTCGATATCCAAATTTTTCACTAAGTGCACACGTAGTCCGACGCCTTACTTTCTTCAGGATTGACTAATGGCTATAATCAAACACTCTCTAGCTTTTAAGATATTGGTTAAAAAAGTACGGTAAAGACGGCTTATGAAAATACTACTCTTTATTTATTATTGAAAAAAATTCATGAGCGCAATGAAAAGAAATGCTTCTTTCTATTTTATCTCTCCACGCTTGCACTAACTTGTTGTTAGGACACTTCATAATCTCTACAATACTCTGAAACTCCCTTACCTTCTAAGCCATACTCCGACCTATTTTTATAGATGAAAAAGTGGGTTACATAGGAAATAGTCAAGGTTCCCTATTATTTCTATTGGTGTTTCTGCCTTGGATTATTTCTTTTCTGAAAACCTTTATGTTGCATAATCATTTCTTTTATCTTGCTCCCGACTTGTCTTTGCTACTTCTCATTTACATTGATGTCCATTATAATCGTGCTTATTCTGTGGTCCCGAGCCGTCTTGTGTAGTTCATTAGTTTGGCTAGGCAGATCAGATTTTTCTGGTCCTTGGCCGCTGAATTGTTCATAAACCTTGATCACTTGGCCCAGCCCTAGTCTTGATGGTTCTAGGTGTGAAACCCCCAACCCTAGTGATGTCACCAGAGCCGGGTTGTCAGTCATGACTGCATTATAAACCCTGTCGATACAGAGCAATTCTAAAAAAACATCCTTGAACATACGTCAAGTTTCAAAAAATCAATCCTTACAAAAAAATTTCATCGTAAAGCTCAACATGAGCACAGTGGAAATATTTACACAAAATGTCTAGTCCCTAAAATGAGCATATCGCCGTCTTACTTTTCGATCTACTGATTAAGCACCTTCTCCTTCCCTTTCCTCGAAGTTTCCCTTACTTCGCCCTGACTGCCTGAAAACATTATAGGTAAGGAATGAGCGCAAATAGCCCAGTAAAGATAATACGAGGAACAACGCAGACATCGACGTGACACCCTTGGGAGAAATGATAATCAATCTCAACGATATCAAGAATCCAGAATTTCAAAGGATGACGCAACATCACTTCAATGGATCAAGCAACATGTTTTCTTTTCTTTTAGTCAGACTGAACGGCTTTAAGGCCCAACAGAACAACATTATCACCACATTTAATGAACTAGACTGACCGACTACAATACACGTGAACACGAAATTGCCAAGTTAAACATCAATAAAATAAAAGCCATTAAAATCACAGTGTCATAATAAAGTCAAATGCAATGCAGACACCAACCAGACTGACTGGACTCAATCGACATGACTGACTCAACCCGCGTGCCCTACATCCTGTTTGCCGGTGATTATGCTTCAATGGCCCTCCTTTCACATAATGTCCCATACTCCGGGATGTTCATCTCAGTCTCAGACAAATAAAAGAGACAGCAAGCACAAGAAGGGAACTCACGAAGAGTTGTTCGTCCCCAAGCCACGCTACCGTCAAGCACATAATACAACAACTGAACGGACTAAGGGAACTGAGTTCACCCCATGTCCTCGATTCAACAAACCATTCAACATGAAATTTCAGTCAAGTATACGACCGAGGTTCAACAAAGTAATCCAAAATCATCACTAACGCACACAAAGTAGACTAGGAAACAAGCTAGTCGAAAACCACAACAATATTTCAAGTACGAGAGGTACAGGCACAACAACCACCGATACCTCATATTCACCATAAAACATTCATCATACTTCACCCTAACAACAATGGGTATGCCACGAGGAACAATTTCGTAGCATGCAAAGAGTCGTACTATCCTTACCTGGCTGGCTTTTAGCCGACGAGCTTAATAATTTCAAACCGCTGCGAGCAGGGTCACCTATTCAAATAAGATTTTACTCGTTAGCCACTAACCATCATAATATAAAATTATTATACTTTCATCTTATCAATTATTTAATGTGTTCTATAGCGGTCGGTTACTCCGACCTAACAATCAGGTCTTTAACCTAACTGAGCACCACACTAGTGGTGATACCTTTCATTTAGGGACTTTTTCATCCCATTACCCGCTTATTGGTAATGTAGAATGCTCAATTAAGGCATTCAAAAAGTTCAGAGTTCGCTCAGTAAAATTACCAAAATACCCTCTGTCTAGTGGCAAATTACCAAAATACCCCCGGGATCCACTATCGCTCCCATCACCTCAAATCAACTTCAAAACAACCTTATAGGTGTTTTACCACCCCTTTACGGACTAAGAGTCAAAAAAAACTCTACCGAGAAAAATTACCAAAATACCCCTCTCCGGTGGCAATTTACTAAAATGCCCCCACGAGGGTTCCCGACACCAAACAAATCTCAAAAGCACTTAAAAACATTATTTTTACCCTCTCGAAGTCATTCTCAAGTTAAAAAGTATTTTAGAAAATTTTCGCCCGACAATCCCGGACCGAGCGCTTAAAAGTCCGTTAGCGAAAAAATAGTAAACGACCTCAGAATGGCCCAAAATCTTGGGAAAAGAAACTTCTCAACATCCTAAAGTCCCCATAAAATTTTTACACCAAAACGCGCTCGTTTGATATTTTAAATTACACTGTAGAGTTTCACACGTATCGGTTAACCTCTTTCCAACCCTCAGAAAAATCTGAAATTTTTCCCTGATATAGATCTCTTAAAAATAACTGGGTCCTTTTTCTATACTTTGGCTAAATCTAGCTCTAGCCATTTTTTTAAAATTTGTGAAAATCTGCCTAATTGAATTTCTAGTATTAGCGACGATTTCAGTCACTATTTGGATCAAACCACACACTAAAACACATTTTTCACACATAAACTTCATCTTCTTCATGTGACCGAGACACAGTCATCCCACATGCTCACTTCCTTCCACTGCTACCCATTCATATACCCTCTAATTCCTCTAATAAACTCATTATAACCCTTAAACACACATATTAACACAATTTATCTTCGGATTATAGCTACAAACACCCTGTCACAACCATGAACCAAAACCCAGCAACCCACTTTACACGCATCTGCCTACTTAAACACACGAGTTAACCCACTTTTGCCCACACCCGATGCCCTCAAACACTTTATAATATGCCAGTATACACACGCACAGAACCACCGCAAGCTGCACCGCACCCAAACACACACACACACACCTGAACCCACACGGCAGCAGTACCCGCCACTTCCCTCTCCCTTTTTCCTTGCCCCTTCCTCCTTTCAAATATAAGCAGGGCACTAGCCCTTTCACCATGCACGCCACTGCCTTCCCCACGGCTACTTCCCCCTTCCCCTCACTCTTTTCCTCACCACCTGCTCACGCACACACAGTGCACTAATACCCAACACACCCAGCTCATCCCCAAGCAATTACACCCACTTAACTCCACAGTTATACTAAGTTCGAACCAATATATATATATATATATATATATATATATAGAGAGAGAGAGAGAGAGAGAGAGATCACCTTGAAAGCCTTGCCACTTTTTTTTCTCTCCTTTCCTCTATGTTTCCCGCTTGTTTTGCTTCTCTCTTTTCTTTTCTTTTTTTTGTTTCCTTCCTTTCACCCGAGCGTAGTCATCTACTCTCCTTTGTTTTTTGTTCAATTGGCTTAGTCACCATAAAGTCATAGGTGTCAACCTAACGATTAAACCTCACAAATCATATTTTATAAAATTGTAGGATAGACCTCCATCTTTATCTATTCATGAAAGAACCCCCCCCCCCCCTAACTCTTTTATCCTTTTTTTTAACATCAAATGTATATCACCGCTTCTAAAATATTATTATTATTATTATTTATTTTAACGCACTCAAAAGATGTGCGCTAGGAAAAAGAAAATGCGGGTATTACACTAGGAATGCATTACATCCTCGTGGAATTACCATTCTTTCTCCATCACAAAAGCATGTTGCTTCTTGATCGACCATCATGTTTTCCATGGTTGCATGAACAAAATTGGTCCTTTAAAATTTTTCTTTCTTTAGATTACATGTGTTCCATAGTTCATCATTATGGTTTAACTTCATTATATCTTTATTAGTTAAAGGATAAATGAACTAGATTTGGTATGGTCATAATTATTTCTCATGATATAAATAGCTTGCTTGTTGAGAATTAATGTGAACCTTGCCAATGAATGATCCTCTTGCACTTATATTGAAAATATTGATTGTTGATGACCATTATTCGCTTTGTGAAAATTCCATGTTGAAATTATGTCATCTTAATGCTTCACAATGCATTTCATACACACACACCTTTTGGTAATGCCAAAAAGAGAGCATGACTCTGTTAGACATTTAGTTGTGTTTGTTGTATATTGTTGGCATGCATTGATTGAGGGGGGCATATATTAGGATGGACTATGCGTATGGTAACTTGATGGAGGAGCTCACATGCTTGAATCATATACTATCTTGTTACTCTTGAAATATGCATAAAGTAAATGAGTTTATTGAGCTACCATGCTTATCTTTCTTTAGATCATGAAGGAACTCTTGATGTCATCCGTAGAAGTTCATGAGTTATATGCACTTCACGCCATTATCTTGCTTATAACTATCTCTTCACACATGCATACCCTTGTCTTTTTGTTGATGACAAAGGGAGAGAAATAATCTTGATTCTATATGCTATGTGATAGTGTGTTTTGGGAGAACACTAGATGAAAAGCATATATTGTTTTAGCTAGGGAAGCTAGCTATGAGCTTTATTGCTATATAAGATAAATTGACATGTCTTGAGACTAGAGATGATTGAATCTTCTAAGTAAGATTGTTGTGCTTAAGAGACTACCATATGATACATCTTACTTTATATAGAATCAATGTTTGTCATCATCAAAAAGGGAGAGATTGTTAGCCTTATGGTTGGATAACCTAGGCTTACATCTTGTTTTGATGATAACTACACATTGATTATGTTCTAATGTGTGCTTTGAGTGGCTTCTTAGTAGATATATACATAACACTCATGAAGACACATTTGAAAAGTTGGATAGATGGATTGAAACCAAAGAAGCTTAAAGTTATAGTGGACATGCTATGAAAGCTTCATCAAGTACAATGTCAAAGAGCAACAAAGAATGCATCGGCTAAGTTACTATCAATTATAATTGATCTTTACTATTATGTAACTAGTCTTGGTTTGATGCTTGGATTGATGACTATGACCTAAAAAGACCTTAGGACACCTTGTGCATTGCATGTGAGTTCATAACCTTTCACACAAGTGTGGTTCTTGAAAATGAGTGAACTTTGGAGCTCACTCATATTTTCTCAAAAATGTTTTTGGTGCCAATATTTTCATATCTTGATAAAAAGTTTCATTATCTTTTCAACGCAAAAAACGGCACCTCAATCCGATTTTTTTAGAAAAGTTATGCCCAAAATAGGAAAGGGGGTTCCGTGAGGCAGCCAAAAAGGCAGTAGGGTAATACAGTCGACTGCATTGGAATGCAGTCGATGGCATTGGTCAAAATTCAGCTCCAAAGGCTATTTTCGAGGACAAAACTCCAACAGCTATTTTAGGGGACCCCAGTCGACTGCATTGGGAATACAATCGACTGCAATTGCAGTTTTGCCCATTTTATGCCTATAACGGCTATATTTCATTTGCTCTCTATATAAATGATTTGGGGCTTCATCATACACCATGGAAACCATATTCTAAGCCTCCATTCATTAGAGAAACATCAAGGCTCATAGATTAAACTTTTCTCTCTTCATCTTCATGATTTTACATCATTAAAGAGAGCATCTTTGTGAGCAATTCTTTGATTGAGAGTGAGCATTCTTCAAGTCATCAATTCTCTCATCTCTCTATTGTACTAGAGCTTCATTTGTACTCATTTCCTTTCAAGAGAATTTCTTTGTACACAATTGATCTTTGTAAAAGAATTAGGATCAAGTCTTGGGTGAACTTTGTGGATTCAAGGCTTGTGCTTGGTGTGGGGATATCATCAAGTGTTGTAAGGGTTTTGATCTTGACCCGGAAGAAGATTGTTGCTAGTAGATTCTAGTGCTCTTGCAAGGGACTTCCTTGAAGAGGTGGACGTAGGCTTGAGGGTATTTCAAGCCGAACCACTTAAATCTCCTTGTCAAGTATCTCTAAACCCTTATCTCTTTACATTATCGTTTTATACTTGTGTTGAGATTGATTAGTTTGCTTATTTGAGATATTGTGTTTGTGGTTTGTTGCTTGTAGCTTTTCTAGTGTTATTCATAACTTCTCTAAGTTTGTAGTAATTACTTTAAATTTTTTAAATTAGTCTTAAAATCATATTCACCCCCTCCCTCTAGGGTTATCTTTTTGGTTTCAAGTGGTATCAGACCAAGGTCATGGGTTCGAATCCCCCGGCTGACACTGGGGGGGGAGATTGTTAGCGTTAAAATTGGTCAGCGTCTTCCTTATGATTCGATGGGCTTAATATCCTTGCCCATGGCACTTATTATGGGATGGGTGCAGCCCTTTATGCTAGATGCGGTTCTGAGAAACTTTAAGGAAATAAAGTTGCACCCTTACAAACAGTTATAGCTTTTGGCCGAGTGGTAAGCGCTTGATCCAACATAACTTTGTTTCACTTTTTTTTGCTAAAGTTGACAGTGTCTGGACCGTTATGATCTTTGGACCGAATCACTTAACTACAAGAGCATGAAAATTGAGTTAGAAATCTTCTTGGTCTATCTTAATTATATCCACAAGTCTATGTTTAATCCAATTTTGTCTGATGGTAAGCTTAAACTTGGCCATCTATAATCCCAGTTTTGGAGTGCTTTCATCTGAGGCATTCAAAAATTATTCAACGCTTTCCATAATTCTATCCACGAGTCCATGTTCAACTTATTCATGCTCATTTTATTTCCTTGCTAGCCCTTTTATCTTGTCAGTGATACCAGATGGAAATAATGAATCTAGTTCTTCTAGTAATTTGACTCTCCCTTCCTTTTTCTTGTAAAAGTGTCTCCCTATTTTCTTTCGCCATGTTAAACGTTGCTTGATCTTTTAATATATGCATTTTCCCTTTTGTTCGGATAGTTAATTTTTGTTCTCTTGCCAATTTGTTTTGTTAGTAGCCTTGCTCTCTCTTTTTTCAGGACTGGTGGACTGGCCTTGGTTGCTTAAGTTTGCATTGCTTTGATTTATGGCTCCTCCGTTGACAGTTCCAACAATTTTCCTTAGTCACCCTTTTCATTAAAGAGAAATTGGTTGATGACAACGAACTGTCCTCCTTTGTTTTAGGGTAGATGTCGTAGTAGTCGAATTTTCTTGATAATTCTCCTAGTAGACCAACTTCAGCATCTCCAGCTTTTTATCTTTCTTTCAAGGCCTAGTCTTTTTCAGTGTTATATTCCTGACATTATAAAATTTAACTCTCGAGTTAGGCATTCCGCAAGTGCATTTCTAAGCTGATGAGATGTATTCAACTTCAAAAGTATAATAATTGAACCATTGTTGCTGGCATAAAGTCTTGTCTGAACATTATCTTTTAGATCTCTTTTAAGGAAGCCTTAGAACATCGTTATTTGCTCAGATAACAAAGTATTTTGAGACTAAAAGTATATAAAAAGATTTTATACCACGTTTTATGGCTAAAAATTCTTTTTTACTTTTTCTCATGTCGAGTCTTCACATTTAAAAGTTCCACTCTACTATCTCATAACAGTTTTTCAGTTTGATTAGGAGATATTGCTCTTGATGCGACACCTCAACAATTTAAAGAAATGTCAGTCTCTAGAATGAGCTTATCTCATTGTCTATGTAACACCCCGAATCTGAATATATTTTTAACGCGTTAAATTAAAAATTTTAGCTACAAAATTTTATTTTTTAGCATCAAGACATTTTTATCAACTTCTAGCGACTAAATTTTTAGGAACTATAGGTTGTAAAATTTACCGATAGGCATTAAGGATTGAGGTCTTTAGTGATAAGTAGCGTAATGATATTCTTGCAGACCTTTAGCAACAAACTGGTGAACATTAAATATTATAATTCTTAGCAAATTTTTTTTTGAAAATCATACATTATAAGTTAACGGATGGTGTATAAGTGATACCGATTTAGGTCTTTGGTGACAATTAGCATGATTGAATTTTTATTATTAACTTTTAGCAATAATTAACGTAGTGGATTAGTAAATGAATAAATACATAAAAAATCTGATTTATTTGAAAAGAATGTCAACTCTTTATTTTGGAAAGAGAGGAAATCAAGGAAAAAATTATGCTTGCCTTACGTGGGCAAACTCGGCTATAACAAAAAAGAGAGAGAGAGAGAGAGAGAGAGAGAGAGACCTTCTCTCATTTTCGGTAACAAACAAGGAAAAAGAGAGCAGAAAAAGAGAAATAGAGAGGAAGAGCACATGCTCGTAAGAGAAGAGAAAGAAGGCTGACTGTGTTGTTTTCCGGTGGAGCGAAAATCTTTGGTAAGCTTCTTGAAAATTTTTCAGTGCCTCTGTATGTGTATTGTAGCACATACGTAAATAGGTGTGTGTATTGGTTTATAGTTGTGAGAAAAATGAGGGGGGATTAAAGGCAGCCATGTTTGCCGTAGTGATACCAATGGGCTGTATAAGCCGCAATTGTGCGAGTGCATGTGGGTTAGAGAGACAAACAGCTGCGAAGGGCTGTTGGTTGAAGAGGGAGAGGCAGGGGGAGAGCAGTCGTGGGGGGCTGCCCTTGGCGTGCTTGTGCTGTGCGTGAAGGGACAGCCATGGTGGCTGCCATGGAAGCTGTGTGAGGAACTGGATTGGAGGAAAACCCACTGCCACGAGGCAGTGGGTGTAGTATATATTGTGGGTTGAATGTGGTGGTACGTGCATGAGAGTATGTGTGTAGTATATACATGTGTTTGTGGATGGAGTGAAATGGTGGGTTTACAGTTGTGGTCTATATTGTGTGAAGGAACCATGAGTAAAGGTATGTTGTATGTGTGTGTATTTGAGAAATAGAAGGGGTAAGGAAGGCTACTCAAATGAGGTGATCAAGGTGAAGGCAGTGGTTGTTGCTGAAAATGGGTTTTCAGAAAAGTGGGAGATAGAATCGTGGGTGAAGTGAGTCTATGAAGAAGGGATGAAAGAAGGTGGAAGAATAGAGTCTTCTGTGTTAAGCAGGTGTGTGTTTAGACGTGGAGGTTGAAGTGTCTTCTGGAGGTTGAGAGATGGAGAAGGGGATTGCGTGGCTGTGCAAGTGTGTATAATTTTTGTGTGTGCTTGCGTATGTAATGAGGGAGCAAATGGGGCTGCATAAGCAACCATAAAATAGGTGATGTATTAGAGTGTATTTAGCATGTGTGTAATGTATGTATATATGTGATAGGTAAAGAAAATGGGAGGGACAGCCATATGTGTGAACTGTGCATTCTGGGTTTGTATAGAAGTTGAAAGAAGAGAGGAGGATGATGAACAGTAGCTGTGTTATGCGTGAACAGTACACCGAGCTTGCACAGTTGTACAACATGGCTGTTGGGTATCTTAAACTTGTCAAAAAATGTTGAAGCTTTGCAGGAAGGATCATAGGGAAATATTAGAACTACTGTAAAAATTTTATATTTTTCTGATATCGTATGTATTTGTAGTATTTTCTGTAATTTCAGAATTGGAAAATTGTTTTGAAGCCTTTAAACCCTGAAAATATTTTGGGGAAAATTATAGTAATGTCCTTATGGTATAACTAAGACTTAGTTTGAATTTTATGATTTTTGGAGTTGATTTACTATGATTTCCGTATCGTATTGGTTTTAGCAAAATGAATAATTTAATGTCCTTATTGGTTTTAGTGCCTTAGTTAGCAGCTGGAAGTAATTATGGCTATTATTGAGTTTTTATTATATTTAAAGAAATTATTTTAATTCAAAAAATTCATATTTTGACTTATTATAATGTTTTAAGCTATAAAAGTGTTTTATTTTAATTTATAGCAATTTGAAATATTGTTACGCATTAAAGAGCGTACCGGGTTCATAGTTAGGTTGGCCGCGTGCGAGGTGCGCTTTGAGTTACGCGATTTTGGAGTTAGGAGTGAGCACGTGGGGGTATTATGATATTAGGTTTATAGTAATGTAGCATAGATTGTGTTCTAACCAATGGATTGCCAATCTAGGTTTATTCAGAGATCATTAATCGACATCGAGGCTGGTAGCATTGCTTAGCTTGGATCGAGGTAAGGATTTCTCTCCGAACCCCATTTCTTTATTCTGTTTCAAATGTTTGTAATAACAAATTTACAAAATACATTGATTGTTGATTTCTATGTTTGAAATAAAAAGCGGTTGTTTTGAAACTGTCCATAAAACCCTAATTTGAGACTGATAGCGATCGTTTGGAATTTGTTACTCTCATCTGTTTACTAAATTCAATCATTGTAAAACGTTTTGAATTGTGTTTAAATTCCTTGAATATTATCAAATGCATTTATTACTTCTCAATGTTGACATTAGTTAGTAACTTGGAAGCCATAAGGATGGTCTGTATTGTTGGCGTTATAAGGATGGTCTGTTGGATGGGTTTAATTAGTACCTAGATGGACTAGTCAGTGTACATATGCATATGTAAAGCGATCGAGCACTACCGGGGTAGCTTTGCTTCTGTACTGCTCATGTTCAACGTTTCCTGTTTATATTTTATCACACTTTAAGTGTTTTAAAAAAAATTAGTTATTGATTTAAGGGAACTGAGTTGATACTCATCCCTATGTTTATACTGAAATTGATGTGGTTTTCTTTGAAAACTCTTTTGACATTATCATTTGATTGTATATAGAAAAAATTGTTTGAATCGTTCTGTTCCCCGTTTTAAAAGTTTTTATTTGGCTTAAATATAAAATCGTCTGAATCGTTTCTATTGTTTTAAATCTTTGTGCGACCTTACTGGGCTCTCAAAAGCTCACTCCCCTTTGACTTCCTTTTCGCAGGTGACAGCTAGCAGTAGGTTACCTAAATAAGGATTAGAGCCTAGCGAGCGAAAGAGAAGAGGATTTAAATTTTAATACTGTTCATTAAGACTCCTACGCGGTTAAACTTCTCTAGCTTGTTGGTTAGACTTAAATTGATTTGAGGATTTGAAATGATTAGATGCTCTGACATAAGTTTTAATAGTTAGTTATTCGAAATCGAGGTTATTATGTCCTTAAGTAGCGATTGTTTTAACGTTCCGGGAGTTCAGGGTGATAACGCTTCAGAAAAGTTCAGGCCTTAAAGCTTCAAAATTCCGAGATGTTACGGTCTAGATATATTAGGTTTGGTAATTTTTTAATTTGATCTTTTGTCCAAAGTATTAACTTGGTTTCTTCGTCTTCCTACAGTTTTTAACTCAGACCACTTATCTAAAGGATTCACCGGGTAATTTCATCTTCCCATATCTATCTTCCTTTTTTAAGTTTTTTGCTTAGAGTTCATGTGAGGTAGGACAAATGCAGAATGAATTTTCTTGCATAATTTGACAGTCCAATGCATCTTTGAATTTATTTTACATCATTGCTTTATTCAGAAAGAATCTCAATTTTTCGGCTGTATGGTCTTGACGAATAATTTTTCTGATGTAATCTATTTATAAAGAAAGTCGGTAGTAGTTTGTTCTATTGACAATTTTTTTTTTTTGACAATACTAATAAATGATTCATGAACTCCTGTGCTATCATCTTCAAAGGATATGTTCTACTTTGATTTTGGAGAAGACTTGTATACCGTTTATCTATGTGTACAAAAGAGTAATATCCATGTTTTCAAAAAATATTATCCATTTTTCTTTGAATTACTATTGGAGCATTTTTTTTCATCTGAAATGATAACACATTCCATTCATAATGTCCCTATGGTGCAATAAAGACTGTTCATAGGATTGAAGATTTTTTCATTTTGATTTGTCAATATCTGCTCTTTAAGTCAAAATTTGAGAAAAAGTTGGGTAGCTAAATTTCGATTATCAGAATTTCCTTTTTGAGAATTTGGTAGCTATCTTTGACCGTAACTGCATGTAAGTCTCTATAGTTAAGTATTAATTTAAATTCACCTCCAACATGATCTGCATGATTTTTTACCACAAAAGCTGGACTTGAAGGAGGATTCTTGTTTGTTCTTATTAAGCCTTGTTTTAGTGTTTTGGGAATTTGTTTTGCAAATTCATGAACTACTTATGTGCATTGGTTTGACATTTATCACATAATGTTTATCCTTTAGGGGTTTGTATAGCCTAAGCTTTATCCTTTTCCATTGTGGGTCATCATTAAAATTATTTTTCAAAATTTTCTTAATGTTATCAGACTAAAATTTTCTTTTCATTATTTTACTTGATAATGTTGCTTTATTTCTTTAACCAAATTATTATCCTATTTTGTCTGATTATTTTTTGACATTGTTTTTTTTTTCCCTCATTTCTTCTTCAAATAGCCTTTCCCATAACCACGTTTGCTACGTAAAGAGACTTACTTTGTAGTTTTTGTTTCTCCCCGTCTTTCTAGATAAAATACAAATCCACACATCTAAGAACCATAATTTAACAACAAAATTTTGTGATGTTGTTCTGTATGCGACTCATCTAGAATAAATGGTCGATTTTCTACTTGCTTGAGAAAGGCGTTTCCTACTAGAAAATCTCCATCTAAGCTAAGAAAAGCATTTCTGTCTAAGGAAGCAAATTAGATCAATCGCTCTATAATGTAATGTTTTTGGTTACTAGTTACCGAAATATGATATGCTTCACATTCTGGTTCAAACTCTTTTTGTTTTCCATTCGCATACTCATGAGTTCATTAGTTTTGATCCACTTGTCGGCCGATAAAATTTTAGGTTTAGGAAGACACGGTGATGCTCTTACTATTTATTTTTAATTTTTCTAGAACTTTACTATGTTTAAGGCTACTCATAATGTCTTGGATTTCCTTTTCAAGACCATTTCACGATAAACCCCTTTCTTCAATCTTTTGCTTGATAGTGTCAAATAGTGATGTTATTGACATCCGGTGTAAGCTTCCCAGACAAGTTGATCAACTTCATTTTATCGGAATGGTAACTATTTTGTAGCCAATAATATCATCTTTGCCACTTTTTTTTTTTTTACCTTTACCAGTTGGAAGCGTAGATGTTGACGGTTTAGAAGATGTGGAATGTTTTATTTTCTCTAACGTGTACCTATCCTAATTGTTTACCAGCTAATGCTTCTCCTATGACCCATTCCTTTGGCCAAGATAGTTGCTTTGGGTTTACCTTTATTCCTTTTATTGATCGAACATTACTACTTGTTATTCAAGCAATTCGAACTTGCTATATAGCGCTTTAGTTAGTAGATTTGTATTCACCGCTCTATAAACTAGATCATATTGTACCGCAATAATTTTTGTAGGGTTCTCGTAATTATTTCATACCCCGAGTTTGGACTCAGACTCCTAATTCTTTATCGAGATATGAATCTTTTAAGGATATAAAAATAGTTTGGTGTTGTTCAAAATCAAACTGGGCCATTAGACACCTTGGGCTTGCAGCATTGGCAACTTGCACCATTGTTGAGACAGGACATGAAGGACACATTTGTTTTTTGTTTTCATTTAGCTTATATATCACTATTTTATTTTAAATTTCTCATTAATCTTCTCCTTGGACATTTTAGGATTACAAGACACGCAAATATTGTTTGCATTGCACTATGGGAGTTATGCGTAAATTCTTGCTGGGAATGATACTACTTTAATGCTGAACTAAGTTGAGTTAGCGTTTTCTAATTCTAATATATCAATATTGGTTTACTCTCTTTACGCTGACAAAATGTCTCAAAAGTTTTCTAACCTAACGCGTTATGATGAAAGTAACTCTGGGTGCATCGCACCGGATTAAAAACTAGTTTTAACTTTTGAGATTTCCTTTGTTGGCAATGAATAGTTTGTTTAGGGCGCACCTCGGAACTTCATTTAGACAAGGTAATGGGATGATAATTAACTATCTCCCCAAAAAACAAGGAGGTCAATTTCATCCTCTTGCACAAACATAGCTCCACCCCTTATTTAGGTTGAATATGGTCGGCTAATACAGAGAGGAGAGAGAGTAACTTGTTGAGGAAGTGCAGCTTCAACAAAAAAAAAACCCATAGTTTGAGAGAGAGAGAGAGGTCTAAGAAGGAGAGATTCCTTGGGCCTCTCTGAGATTGGAGAAAGAATGTGAGGGAGGAGATTGGTCATCTAAAGAGTTTCTGTAGTCTGGTTAGTAATTCAAAAGGAAGGCTAAAGATTCAACGTTTGGTGAACAGAAATGACTAGCAAGAGGGATGAGATTGTAGCCGTGGCAATAGACAAGGACAAAGGGAGCCAATATGCCTTGAAATGGGCTGTTGATAATCTTCTTGTCAAAGGCAAAACTGTAACTCTAATCCATGTTAAGCCAAGAACATCTTCCATACCCACCCCAAGTAAGTACTTCTCCTTTTGCATACAAAGGAAAGTCATATCTGAGATTTTGTTGTTTGGAAGTGCATGTCAAGATCATCACAGGGAAAGAAAAACATACCCGGAAAGGGGAAATGTTGAGAATGGGGAGGATGAACAACTCAAACCAGGAGAAAAATATCAACATAGATTTATAAGCTACAATGTGATCATATGCATCATGTCTGGCTATCCACATTACAGACTTCCTCGGAGTTTCCATCGTTGGGTTCAACTATTGCATGGTTCTATAAGGATCGTTCTAACTTTCCTTTCTTGTTGGTGTAGCTGGAAACCATGTTTCTCTATCTGAGGTCAGTGATGAAGTCGCAAGAGCATATAAAAGCCAAGTTGATAGTCAAGCAAAGGATTTGTTCCTTCCTTTCCGAATCTTCTGCACGCGCAAGGATGTATGTATGGTGCTTTCTCCAAATTCTTTGATGTTCCAATATCATTTTACTCGATTCTTCCATAGCAATAAGATGATATCAACACTTATCCTGCCACCCACAAGAAAAGTTTCGTCATATAATTCGCCAGTATTTGCACCTCAGTTCTCAACTCTCAAAACTACACTATCCATTTATTATCAATTCAAGCTCCTACCTTGAAATAAAGTCTTTACTCATCTATTATTTGTTTTTCTCACTCAAGAGAATAAATAAAACTAGCCAGTATATTACCTAATCTTGGTTTTTCATTGTAACAGATACATGTCAATGAAGTCGTACTCGAAGACCTTGAGATAGCCAAAGCCATTTGTGATTACGTTAAGAAACACCTAATCGAGAAATTGGTACTTGGTGCCGCATCAAGGAATGGCTTTACTAGGTGAATCATCTTGTATTCAATTTAGTTGCGCTTCCACCATCTAAGAGCAACAGTTATGACTTTTGAACCCATTCACCATTTGCAACTAATTTAACTCGAACCAATTAGATGAGCCTTGTAAAATTGCAACACATGGTTTCTTGCTGAAGGACTTGGGCATTGGATAAGTCAATTGCAACCAAAATTTATAACTAGCACTCTTTCTCTAAACTATTTTGTGATATGGCAAAAGGATCATAAGCTAAAAAAAGTAATGTTCAAGATTTTTTGTCACTGGGAAAGTGGGAATAAGAATGCATCACCAGTCTATGTAGGCACACAAAAATTCGTAGTTTCTGCTTGAACAAAAAGGAAAAGATAAATTACATTCTTAATACCTGGATATTTACCAATCACCTGTCACAGAAGATTCAAGAATCCAGATGTTCCAAGCAGCGTTTCCAAAGCGGCACCAGAGTTCTGCAGTGTATATGTCATCTCTAAAGGAAAATTGTCATCTGTACAGTCTGCCAAAGTTCCAGTTCCAAACTCAGCGCCCAACCAGTTGAACCAAAGCAACCTCATTAGGCAATATGATGCACGTCCTATACAAGTCAACAGCATAAGAGGTCGGGCTCCATCTTTGTAGTATCAAGTTATCGGCAAATACCTGACTCGTCACTGCTAACATTAGATTCCATGATCTCATTTCAGCAACTGAAAGGTCACCATATGCGCCACGTAATTCGACTGACCATGGGGAGATCAAGTAAGTTTTTACAGATTTTAACCTTCCAAAGCTGTGTGTGACATACAATATAGCATCCAAGTTGATACAAGGTTCTTAGTTCATTTGTCTCACGTGTTAACCCTGCACCTTATATTTCGGTAGGAACAGAAATGAGATATACTCCTGTCGTAAACAAGAGCTTCCTGTGACTTGTTGAGAAACTGTAAAATAGCTATATAAATCATACATTTTGGTGATTGGAACACATTATTCTTATATTTTTTGACGTGTCAAGTACTCCGTTTGTAACTAGTACTCTGTAGAAAAGAAGGCTTCTCTAAGCATCTCTTTTTCTTAGACGGGCGGAAGAGTGTTATTTGAAATCTAAAAACTAGATAAGAAGGGAAGATATACACCTACAAACAAAACTCACACCCGAGCTTATGCCATACTTGATAGTGATAACAGTTTCGTTTACAATTGTTTCGAGCATTGTAAGCCTCACACTTCTACATCAATGGAACTGTTTACAATGCCTTGTCATTCTATTTGGCATACACTAAACAACACGAACCAACCCCCTCAGTCACTCAAAAATATGTTAAATTGTAGAGTTCGGCTTGTGCATCTAGCTGGTCGTCATTAGGGTTTTCCTCTGTACCCTGACACCAGCATTCAGGGTCTTGGCAAGAGTAAATCACATGATTGTTCCTCAAGTAAAAATCTTCCTCACATTTAAAGTGGCTTAGATGGTTTCACAATTCACTAGGCTATAGTACGACCTCCTGTCAAGGTTGGATACCAAGACCAGGCAACGGACGGTAGCTGCAAAAGAGGTCCTGTGGGACTGATTAATATCTGTTCTGTAGGTTAGGAATACTGGATGTAATGCCTTAAGAAACTGAGTACAGAAGGATGGGGTACCAGGAAACAAGAGAGCTTGTTCAGGGGCTGCTAGGAGCGGTATAGATCATACATGAATAAACTGATCTAAGAATCCAAAAGGAAATCCTTTATAGTTCAAACTTCCAATGAGTAGGAAAAAACATTGTGAAGACAAAAGTGCATAAAATACTAGAAGACGCACCTAGATCACATGGGCATCCTGAACCTGCAATTTGGGTTGTATGATGAAACTGTCAGACTAAAGCCTTCAAAGCTCCAAACTTTCCTTTAAGTAGTGCTATTTCCAATCTTTAATCCACTGAATCAAACTGAAACACCTTATGCCGGGTTGCATATTGAACACCATCCACAAAACAAAAATCCATACACGAATAAACTGTCCTCGATATTTGCTTCTGTGTAAAAGGCGAAAACATACAAACACTTACCTGGTACCAACCAATGCATGCAGGTCACCATTTACAAGAGGTAAAGCTTCAAACAGATCATATGGAGAGCTCTCAGTGCCAGATAGTGACATATCATTCGTCAGCTCAGGCAGGCCAAGCACTGACCGCATGCATCCTTCTTTCTCCGATGAAATGGTTCTGACGCCTCGGCTCTCAGGCGGCTCAGATACTGAAAATAGATTAAGCCTTGGGTCACCATTTTCAGGACCCAGAGCGTCTGATTCAAGTAATATGTTTGGCAACCCCTCCTCTAGCTCGCAGGAAAATGTAAATATATCGTGGTCATCATCACAGAACCCGGTATGCAACTTCTTTTCCCAAACGTAGCTACCAACATGCAATGAAAATAGTGTTATACACTATGTATCGACGTGTTCGTTAGGGGGTTTCCACACCTTTTCCCCTAATTTCACATCCAAGTTAAGATTTTGTCGTTGAAGGCATGTACAACGACAAAAGTTCATCTCGTACAATGCTGTCATTTACGCTACTTCTTCTCGGCATTTTTTTATACTTGAGTTTTTTACTCACAGGAGTTGCACAAAAATCATCCAAAGGAATAAATACTATCTTCCATTGCATAGAGGATAAAATTTTCTTTGTAGTTCCAGGTCTACTCTCAATTCATAATCATGCGTTCATGATATGTATGGATAACTACTATATCACCATATGCCACGCCGGGGGAGAGGGGCGGGAGAGGTGGGGGATGTGGATACCAAAACTAAAAGTACTATTCAACACCTTGCATTTCTTTCTCTCAAAAATTCCTTCTTTTAATTTTCAAACATTAAAAGAAGCAAAAGAAACCAAATAAGAATTACAATAAACGAAATAAAAGAAGCAAGAGAAAGGGAGAGAAATTTCCCTCAATATAATGAACACTTGCAGTACAACTCCAAAACTTGTGCATGACCATTGACGATCCTATGCATCGTACAATAGCAATATTGACATTTTTATGAAACACAACTAGGACGATGTGGAAGCTGAGATGAGGCGACTCAAGCAAGAGCTTAAGCAGACAATGGACATGTACAGCACAGCTTGCAAAGAAGCACTGTCGGCAAAGCAGAAGGTACAGCAATTAGGTTTTTAGGTTTTGACTGGTTATTGATTAAATCTGCATATCAGAGAAGATGTTTGAATAGACTAGGAAATCATATCAAAATTGAGTAGAAATTATTTGCTGAAATCTCAGGCAGATAAATATTAGATACAGATACTTACACAGCCACAGGTACATGCGCAGATGCACGTGAGCAAGTAAATATGCCTCCAAGACCCTAGGCTTTAGCCTTCTAGTTATACAGGGTTGATATGCTAAAAAGATTTTGTTGCAGGCAACGGAACTCCATCGCTGGAAAGTTGAGGAACAGAGGAGATTAAGAGAGGCAAGACTAGCAGAGGAAGCCGCACTGGAGATTGCAGAGAGAGAGAAGGAAAAGTGTAGGGCAGCCATTGAGGCAGCAGAGGCAGCACAGAGGCTAGCCGAACTGGAAGCACAAAAAAGAATGAATGCTGAAAGGAGAGCACTCAAAGAAGCAGAGGAAAAGAAGAAGGTGCTAGATGCTCTCGCGCACAGTGATGTGAGATATCGTAAATATTCAATTGAAGAGATTGAAACAGCAACTGAATACTTTGCAGACTCGAGAAAAATTGGGGAGGGAGGTTATGGACCAGTATACAAGTGCTATTTGGATCACACGCCGGTTGCAATAAAAGTCCTCCGACCAGATGCAGCTCAAGGAAGGTCACAGTTCCAGCAAGAGGTGCAGAAATCTTAAGCTTATTACAAGAGACAATGGTACCAAATAAACCTACTAAACACATCGAGGATCCAAAAAACAAAATACTCACACCGTTCCAGAAATAAATACCCCATGTTCAGGGAGAAAGTCAATTACAGCCAGTCCAGTGGCACTGTCAAAAACCTAATACTAGGCTTCTTTTGTCAATTATACATGTGTTCCAACACTCATTTTGACCATTATATGTGAAACAGGTTGAAGTTCTTAGCTGTATACGGCATCCTAACATGGTTCTCCTTCTTGGAGCCTGCCCTGAGTATGGTTGCCTAGTCTATGAGCACATGGCCAATGGGAGCTTGGAAGACCGTCTCTTCCGGAGAGGTAACACTCCAGTGCTGCCTTGGCAATTAAGATTCCGCATCGCTGCAGAAATCGGAACTGGACTCCTTTTCCTCCACCAGACCAAGCCAGAACCGCTAGTGCACCGTGACCTAAAACCCGGCAACATTTTGCTCGACCGTAACTACGTCAGCAAGATAAGTGATGTTGGCTTAGCCAGGCTTGTCCCTCCATCTGTGGCCGACACTGTTACTCAATACCGCATGACATCTACTGCTGGAACTTTCTGTTACATAGATCCAGAGTATCAGCAAACTGGCATGCTTGGGATAAAGTCTGATATTTACTCTCTAGGGGTTATGTTTCTCCAATTAGTTACAGCCAAGCCCCCAATGGGTTTGACGCATCACGTTGAGCGGGCTATTGAGAAAGGGACATTTGGTGAAATGCTCGACCCAGCAATTCCTGACTGGCCAGTCGAAGAGGCCACAAATTTTGCCAAGCTAGCTCTCAAGTGTGCAGAGCTGAGGCGCAAAGATAGACCAGACCTTAGGTCTGTTGTGCTACCTGAACTTAACAGGCTAAGAGCAGTTGCAGAAGAATTAATGCCAAGCATCACAGTGGGAGGCAGTCCAGGAAGCTCACCAAGTCAGAGCCAAGTTTCCACCTCACAGGTCAGTGGCCTGACATGGAAGACTGTTAGTACAAAAGCATCTAAGGATAAGAGAAATAAAGTCTTACAAAAATCAGTATTAGTTGCACTACCAACTATTTTTCAAAGAAAGTAAAGGTAGATTCAGATAATGTACCAAATTAACTACATCTGGAACCTGCTATATAAAGTATTTATAAGTGCATTAACAAGTTGCACTACATTGCAGGGCATTGCAACTGACCCCCAACTGCGAAATTCTGGATATGACAGCTCTAGGAGTCGCACAAGCACATCGCATATTTCAGATAGAAGATCAAGTATGAATTGAGAAGCATATACAATTTTGGGCTGGGAAGAGTAACGGGAGGAGAGGATCATGTTAAAAGCTAGAAATTAATGGTTGTACATTGCACTTGATTTTTTCATACACAAATCGACGCGAGAGATTTAAGAAATCAGACAAAAGTGACAGCATCAATTTGCAAACATAAATAGGCTCCGCACAGGAGTAGAGTGTTTAGGTGGTCGTATCCAGCTCAGATGAGTTGTTGGTGCTTAAGATGCCCGTGATGACACTTTGGAAACTTATTGACATGCTTGAATCTTGAAACATTCTCCTAATCCTGACTGATACAATGTTGATGCTTGGAAAGAAGTCCTAGAAGTTCCTTACGTGCTTGTGATCTATCTAAACATCCTACCGAGTTGTCTGCATATGAGATAGAATGTGATGTTGCCCGAGTAAATTAAAAAAAGAGGACGTGATGTGAAATGCAAAACATAAAAATCTATAGGGAACTAAAATGTGATGCAAAATGCAAAATATCTTCTCGTAGAGGCTTTTTAGCAAAATCCCGATCTCACCTAGCCTCAAGCCATGTGGCCTAACCTTTTGACCATCATTACACATCCCTGACCAAGCTGATACCAGCCAAAGACAGAAACACCCACGTGCAGTGCCATGCTGGCACATTTTTCCACGCATCACCATGCCCACATAGAACAGTCGATTACAGCATAAAATCCCAGGTCGATAGCAGTACTATAGTAGGCTAAGGGTCGTATGTAGATATGTAAATGGTTTAGAGGAAACAGATGGGAAGAGACGATATTAAACATAGACTAGCATATTTAACGCCGCGGCCAATAAAGCAAAAATTTCTGTTGAAGACAATGCCACTAAGAAATGCCAACATGACCAAAAGAAATGCCACTTAGATCAGGCTGCAAAAACAAAAAAACGGTTTCAAATCCCTATGATACAAGTCAGCACTAGTTTCAGAGCCAAGCCAGTCACTATGCAGGAGATTTGAGTAAAATAATTTATCTCCTATATGTGTGTCGTGTGCCAGACATTGACCGAGCTTTCTTAAGTGTTCCCATTCATAGATATCTCAGACCCCATCTAACAATGTCAAGACAAAACTGCGCAGAAATGGCCTCCAAAACTGCTGCAATTTGTGACCATGGCACAAGGACGTTCATCAGAGTTGACTTGTGCGTATTTGGCTGATGTTGCACTGTCTAAATGCTTCTAAAAGGCTAAAGCTAATGAAGATGGTGACCTCTAGTCCTGCCTATGCAAACGCCATAGGGCAACAGCTGCACCAGAACATAGCCAGAGGGGTTTTGGAGGTAGTGCTTTTACTGGCCCAAGAGGAAGGTTATAGCTAGTCTTGGAACTCTAGTCTTCTGTGCTGTGCGAGTTGTTGTTACCACAAAAGTCCTTGTTGCCACTGGTGTTATTGATTATCTGGTTGTTCTTGATGCCAGATGCAGCCTAGCTGTCACGCATGTTTACATGGTTTTAAGACGCCACCAACATCACAATAAGATGGATGACCAACTTATTGGATGACGATTGATTTATGTAAGGTTTTCTTTTACGTGGCTAGGAGGGAAATAGTGAAGATTTACCTGACGAAAACAAGGAAAAGGACAGTCCCCCCCCCCCCACAATATATATATATATATATATATATATATATAGAGAGAGAGAGAGAGAGAGAGTAAGGAGATAAACTGAATCAGAAGCACAAGTAGCGCGTACCAAATGATAATACCTCCAACTGTTTTGTTCACACCCTCTTGGACATTAATTCAAGAGCTTTAGTTCATTTAGCCCCCAACATGACTTCAACAAGGTACAACATCTCAAATATTGGGAAAATCATATCTATATCAACCTTGGGCATAAAAGGAATATGGATATACAGAAAACTAAGGGCACACCTCAGCAATCCTCTGAAGAATGTATGCTGGACCTTAGAGGTACAAGTTGTTTGTTGTTGGAGAGTATGAGTAGCTGCAAGTGGAGATGTGAACTTTAATTAACAATTTTGCTTCTCAAACTAACTGGTCAAAGATTGTCTAGGGGAGACTTCGCCTGACATGCCATTCATCACCAATTCCAAAAGACTTGATTGTTTCGGTAAATCTTTTTCAGATATGGTGACATGAACTTCTTGTAGGTCCAAACTTTTTTCTTCTTAAACTCTGAAATACCTCTACGCTTGAGTGAAATCCCCTTTTCCCAAAACTTCAAAAACAATAGGATCGGTTGACATAAAATCAGAATCGCCATCCTTGGAAGAATGTGTGTTGGAACTTAGTGCTACAAGTTGTTTGTTTTTGGAGAGTATGAGAAACTGAGAACTGAGATGTGAGCCTTGATTAACAATTTTGCTTCTCAAACAAACTGGTAAAAAATTCTCTGCCTGAGGCTTCATCCGACATGCCATTCATCAGTAATTCCAAAAGACTTGATTGCTTTGGTACATCTTTTTAAGATATATCGAAATCAACTTCTTGTAGCTCCAAATGTTTTGCTTCTTAAACTCCAAGAACAACTCTGAGCTCGAGTGAAAATCCCCTTTTCCCAAAACCTCAAAAACAATTGGATCTGTTGACAGTGAAGCAGAATCGTCCACATTCATTTTCCTTAAAGCAAAGTCCAAATTCCTCCCCAGTCTTCTGTCCAAGTACGCATCAACAACGCAACCATAGGTCACAAGATCGGGAACCACTGCCTCATGCTTCATATGCTCAAGGCTTACATGGAGATCCCAAAGCAAAGACATCTTCGAAAAAGCTAGAGATCGGATGTTAAACGTGGTAAGATTGGGACGGAATCCGGCTCCCACCATCCTCAGAAATTCTCTCTGCAAGCTTTTCCTCTTAAAATTGGCAGCATAAGAAAGTAGCAAAAGGTTCCAAATAAGATTTCCAACGTTTCTCCTACCAAGTCCCACTTCCCTCAGGAACTCACTCAAACCATAGAACTTTCCTTTCCTAATATAAGCAAGTGACATTGCTCTAATTCCTTCTTCCTCTATGAGAATCCTGGACCTCTTAAGACGTCCATAAGCGGCTTCCATCTCCGACAAAGAACCAAAAATGCTATAATACATGACAAAAGCATTCCCAGTAGCAGAATCCACTGGGAAACTTCTTGAGACCATCTCCTTCAATGTATTTTCCATAGCATTAAGCTGCCCTTCCTTTCCAAAGCCATTGACAGCGAGTGCATAAAGTTCGGGTACCAAATTAGGATCCCTAGAACCCACTTGACCCAAAATTTCGGTCACTCTCTCGAAATGACCCATCCTGCCATAGGCATCAATTAGCTGTGAAATTGTCTCAACACGAGGCAGAGACGAACTGTTTAACATCTCATCCCACATGTCCTGTGCTTGAGAAAACAAACCACTGTTGGCATAACATAGCATCAGGGCTGACAAGGTAGAAATGTCAGGTTGAAGGCCTTCACTTTTCATCTTAAGCACAAGCTCCTGAGCAACATGGGGTAATTTTCTTCTACCAAAACTTTGAATTAACGCGGCACAGTTTACATTGCTACCAAGCTGGTCAACAGTTCCTCCATTTTCCCATTGCCAGAGTCTCTGTTCAAACACACACACACGCCCACACACACACAGGCAAATGAGTAGTCTTATCTACAGTGCAAAATACTTCATTAACATTCAATGGGCGTACCTTGCAAGCCAAAGCTCGATCAGGGGAGTGTTTTTTATGGCCATATACCCTTAATCGCTTTGCTTCGAGTGTGCCACGTGACCCCAAGGAATTACAGGGAGAATTGATGATAGAGTTCCCATTTTTGGAGTCTTGAACGACAAAAGAGAGAGAAACTACAGGGTAGTCACACAAACCGTGGGTTAAGTGATCCAGTTTACCACCTGCGGAGGGAGGCGGTCATTCCACGAAGTAGTCTTTTTTTTTTTCTTTTCCTTCAACGTTTAAAATTGATAAGTTCGAAAATATATCTCGTAAAGGTAACTGTTATATGACTTCTATGTGCATCAAGTTTTATTACCGACGGATAACACATGTGAGATGTGCCTAATAAAGAATCAAAATTCACGTGAGGTCAGCTTTAGTGACCCTCTCACGGAGATTACTGCAGCTCACGAGTTTTAAACGGATATGCAAAAAATAAAATCGAAAAAAAGATGATAAATAGTAGGTCTAAATACCATCTCTTATTCCCGCCTCCCCCATGGCATGCCTGCCTCCTGAACCCTCAAATAACGTACTTCAAAATTGTGTACTTTATTATATAGTTATGAATATCGTACCGGAATTGGTACCGTTTTTTTCATGAAATGGTAAGTACCGGTACCGGGTAACGTCTCGTTGCCGCCTTAATAATATGCATATGTAATATTCACTCATTGATGAACTATATATATATATATATATATATATATATATATATATATATATATATATATATATATATATATATATATATATATATATTACTCACATCTCCTCTAGAATAAATTGTGGTTGTCCTATAGAGCTTAAATTACGTTAGTTTTTAAATAAAATAAATAGCTTATTTAATTGAATTACCTCATCTAAGATTATCTCCCTTTTCAACTATCTCTTTCGCAAATTCTTATGAAAAAATAAACTATTCGTTTAATAATAATGTTTTTGAGTTCAAAATGAGTTGTCTGTGCATGTGCTTGTGCACATGTGTGTAAAGCAATACATCATATATATGATAGAATATGATCGAAGCTTTCGGGTATAAAATAAATCAAAGTTAAGTGGATATTATGAGTAAGAGGTTATAGAGGCTTTGATTTATATAAAAGGACTTATAGTATTTTTCTATTTATTCTTTATATGGTCACTTTACAAAATTTTTAAAATTTTTTTGTTAAATTTACATTTTTTAAAGAAGTCGGTATAAAAGATAATATCTTAGCCGGTACGTGATTCTCAGCCGGTATCACCTATACCGACTGGTACAACCGATACAGAGCGGTATTTTTACCGGTACAAAATGTAAGAGATACCGTACCAGTAGAAGGCAAAAACGGTACGTACTGCCGGTACTGGTACGGTATTGATAACTATGCTTTATCATGTTAGCTACATGTTGCTAACCTATTCTGGTCACACCCAAGGGCCCACCAGAGGTCCCATTTTTCGCATGACATTTCACCTATTCAACGGTCAATTTTTCAATACTGTTAAACTGGTCAAAACGTACACGCCCGCGCAAGTTACGTGCATTGTTCTCGTTGACTTTCTGGGCTACTAAACTTATTCTATCGCCAATGCGACGACATCGACGACACCAACACTTAGAAAATTTACGAGAACGCGGCATGCCTTCCCCCAAGGGGGTCGACCACCTCCCTTAAAAGGGGGTCGGCCACCCCCTTAAAGAGGGGTCGGCCACACCCTCTGAAAGGGGTGTCGGCCACCTCCTTAAAGAGGGGCTCGGCCACCTCCTTAAAGAGGGGGTCGGCCACCTCCTTCAAGGAGGGGTCAGCCACCTCCCTGAAAAAGGGGGGTCGGCCACCTTGGTCCCGGGGAGTCGCCAACGCTCCTTTTTGCTTCTCATTCGCGCACAACGGTCTCTAACGCTCACTCATCACTGCGATGGCACGGTGCCCTTTGTCGCTCGTATATCGTCGCTGCAATGACCGTCGACCGCACGCCAGCTTCCTGACTCGTCTCCTGCAGGCCGTCTTCGCGACCTTTGTCACCGGCGTCCTCGAGATCACCCCGCGACCCCATCGCCCAGACATCGCTCCGTGACCCTCGTAACCCACTCACTCCGCCGCGCCCTTGCGCCGCACCGCTGATGCAGCCGTGTTCCCGGGCTCTCTGTCACTCTACGGTTCCCTCGGCGCCACTCACTTCACTAGGCCCATGCGCCACGTCTACGGCATGTGCCCCGGCACCAGGTATGGTCTCGCGATGTTTGTCGTTGTGCCCATACGTGCCCCCTGCACCAAGTATAATTCCGCGACAGTCGTCGCTGCGCCCTTGTGCCATTCTCACGACGCGTGCCTCCGGCACCAACTATTGCTCCGCGACAGTCATCGCTGCGCCCTTGCGCCATTCTCACGATGAGTGCCTCCGGCACCAAGTATTGCCCTGCGACAGTCGTCGCTGTGCCCGTGCGCCACTTCCATGACATGTGCCCACGGCACCAGGTATAGTCTCGCGACAGTTGTCGTCGCGCCCGTGCGCCATAATCAATGTTTCGTATTGCAGGCACCGCGCCCATGCGCCACAATCATGTTGTATTCTTACGGGATGGGCTCACAACCTTAAAGTCATCACCGTCAAAATCACAGGGGGGCTCCGGCCCTCACAGCGGGATGGACTCTCAACCTTATAGTCATCGCCGCCACGGGATGGGCTCACAACCTTAAAGCCATCGCCGTCACAATCACAGGGGGGCTCCGCCCCGCACAGCGGGATGGACTCTTAACCTTATAGTCATCGCCGCCACGGGATGGGCTCACAACCTTAAAGCCATCGCCGTCACAATCACAGGGGGGCTCCGGCCCTCACAGCGGGATGGACTCTCAACCTTATAGTCATCGCCGCCACGGGATGGGCTCACAACCTTAAAGCCATCGCTGTCATAATCACAGGGGGGGATCCGGCCTTCACAGCGGGATGGACTCTCAACCTTATAGTCATCGCCGCCATGGGATAGGCTCACAACCTCAATGCCATCGCCGTCTTTATTTCGGGGGGGCTCCGCTCGTAGTGCTCCGGCACGAGGACCCTTCGCAACGGGATAGGCGACTCCTCCGGGACACTATCTCTGCCACGGTGCCTACGTGACTGGCCTACGTGCTCTGGCACTGGGGGCTCGCGTCGACACCCCTAAGGACTATGACCCCCGGGTCACACCGAGATGGGAGCAGGTCTTCGAAAGGGCATCCCGCCTAGTCCACCTGACAGCTGGGCGGCGGGTCTTCCCCACCGCTGCCAGGCCTGTGGGATTCAGTAAGGGCTTGGACCCGTGGCTGGAGCAACGGGCTTACTCTGATCACGCCGTCATGGTGTTTTCAGTCTTCTCAAACAGGTAGAGAGACGCTGTGTTGGGCAAGGCAGTGCGAATTTGAGAACTGGCAGTCCAATGGAGAACCGGTATTTGTGGACCCCCTAGTGACGTGTCACTCCCAGGGGTGACACGTGACACATTGATGACACCGGCACACTTTGCCCTATAAATAGGGGACCTTGGATTTCATAAAGAGGACTCACTCTCTCATTTGTCATTTTTACTTTCTCTCTCTTAAACTCATTCTCTCTGGAATTCTAGAGAGAGAAATACATTCGGACACCTGACATCGGACTCTTGACGTTGCACCCTTGACGTTGACCTTAGCTTGGACTGTCGGTCGCCGGCTCTATTCGCCTTCGCCTTACCTGCGCAGCACTGCCAGCCCTCACGGCCTGTCTGGGGAGCCTTGCCCTCAGCCCTTACTCTGTCCTTGTTGTCTCTCATTTTGCACACTTGGAAGCTGACTCGGATTGCAGCCTTTGTGGCACCTCCACGTAGGCACGAACCCACATTCCCTGGCAACATTTTGGCGACTCCGCTGGGGAGGTGAGCATCGTACTGCAGTCTGTCTGTACGCTACACTTAGGCACCATGCCTCCATGACAAAGAGTTACGAGGGTTACCAGCCAAGGCCTCGTCCGCACCGTGCAGCAGGAGCATCAACTCGATGAACAAGAAGGGACTAGCGCCATGCGCCCCCAAGACCAGCCACTAGCCGTCGCACCTGACATACAAGCTGCAGTCAATGCAGCCATCCAACAATTCACTCCCGCTATAGCCAACCTTCAGAACTCGCAAGCTACTCTTATGACAGTCATCATGGAAATGTAAAAATCCACGCAGACGATAGTCCCCCAACAAACCCTTGCACATGGCCAACACCACGGACCTGAGTTGGCTCTTGACACCGCTCAGGCCCCAGTGCCACAACCACCGCCGCCACAATCATCTAGACCTTTGGCGGTAGGACTTGCAACATCTTTGCCTCATACGCCTGATGTGCTGCGTCCTGCCAGGCCATCACGAAGACCTCAGGCAAACCTTGGACCCGTACTGCAACAGATTCACCTGTCACTGTCCAACAGCCCATGCCAACACGAGGTTCATCTGAAACTCATGACTCCATCTAGATGGAACCTAATCCTTATCCACTTGAGCAGCAACAAATTATCGGCCAAGCGATGGGCATGTCTCGCCAACCCACACACGCCCCTGCGCAGCTGCCCTTGCCACCCCCTATACTATACCAACCCTCCCATGTTCCCATTCATCAAGCCACACCGTCTGGGGGCTTGGGGGCTTGTGATACACCAGGCAGTCATCACCCCTTGACCGGCAATGAAGCACCATCCTCCAACTATGTCACTCAGTCAGACCTGGAAGCTCTTGCCCATCGCCTGTCGAGGAATTCAGAACCAGACTCTTCAACACGGTTGACCAGACATGCCCCGTACGCCAATGATATCGCCATCACACCCTACCCCCTCAAGTACAGGCAACCAAACTTTGTGCTCTTCAACGGACGTGAGGGCAACGCCCGTGAGCACTTGACAAGGTTCGCAAGCTCCTTAGAGCAGTATGGTATAGAAGACAGCTTAAAGTTAAGAGAATTCCAGAAATCCCTTACAGGCTTGGCTTACACTTGGTATCACCAGATCCCCGCAGGGACCATCCACACTTGGAACGACATGGTCCAGCTATTTTTAGACAAGTTCCATTACGAGACCAAACGCGTGACTGTTGTTGATATTGCTGGCGTTCGCCAGAATCAAGGAGAAGACTTGAATACATACGTACATCATTTCCATCTCAAATGCCTTGAGTGCACAGATTTTAGCAAAGACTAAACGTTAGTTCCCATATACATCAAAAATATGATTGACATCTACCGAGTGCACATCGAAAATCTACAGTTGAGGTCATGGGGACACCTCAAGGAAACAGCCCGACGAACTTACGAGACGGTTGGTCCTGTCAAGTTATGGAAGCCTCGACTGCAAAATACACTATTGGCCTCGACAGACATACCCATCACTCGGCGTAGCAACAACAACACCAACAACAACAACAACTACGCAGGCTTCAAGCGTCAATTTCCAGATGGGGACCGAGGCTCTGACAAGCGGAGGCAACAGGGGCCTGCACCCGACTATCCATGTGATCTGAATACAGTGAAGGAACTTTTGGCAGAATGGGTGGTACATGACAAGAATTTCCAACTGCCACCAATGCAGACCAACGTCACGGGCAAAGAACAAAACCGACCCAACTACTGTTCTTTCATCGAGCCCTCGGCCATTCTCTCAGAAACTGCAATACGCTGCGAACTATCTTTGCAAGGAAGGTCGCGTCAGGTGACCTACAGCTACAGAATAATAACGATGTACGTAAGGATCCCTACCCCCCGCATCGCAACAACAATAGGGAGCATCAGGTCCTCACAATTGTCACTGACCACGTCGAGCCTGCAATCCTCGAAGTCCCAGCAGAGCCCGTACCAACGGCCATGCCTCCTCCAGCAAATCAGCCAATGCCTTCCTTTGGGCAGGTGTCAAAGATCAAAAGTTTTTTTTTGATGAAATGAGGTTTTCACCCGTCGCTCAGTCTTACCTTTCCAATTGCCTGATCGAGGTCACCACTGGCCTCGGGCCCGAATGCTTTGCCGCTCAGGCTGAATTGAGTCACATCCCCTCCACGGCCTTAGTCTTCTCAGACGAAGACTCACTACCGGTCGAGCATCACAATTGGCCCTTGTTTTTAAAATGTACCGTTAATGGCACAGGCTTCCGTCGTGCCTTGGTTGACTGCGGCGCCTCGATCAACATTATACCTCTCATCACCTTGCAACAGGCCGATATTCCCTTAAGAAAGATCATCCGTGACCCCGTTGAAATCACTGGCTTTGGACAGGGTCCCCAGTCGACCCTTGGCCACATCACTGTCGACCTCATGGTCAAAACTGTCCGTCGCGACATTACTTTTCACGTAATAGACAGCGAGTCTGCCTTCCACCTTCTACTCGGGCCACCATGGATCCATGTTAACAAGGTCGTTCCCTCGACATACCACCAGTGTGTGAAACTTGTTTCCGGTCCTGCAGGGCATGAGGTAGCAATGACAATCCCTGCAACCAAGGCCCCCTTCGAATGTGCAGAATCTTACTTCGCCGAGGCCTCCTTCTTCACTGACTTTGCCGAAGATGGTGAGAATGTTACTCATATACACTCCACCAAGTTGCCAACTTAGGATGAGCTGTACAGAAACAAACCTCCCAAATCCAAGACCAAGAAAAGCAACAAGAACAAGGGATCAACCTCGCGCGCCCCCTCCTGCTGCCACGATCAACTCTCCTCCTACATCCCCCAAATCTAAAAAGCACAAGCCCGAGCCAACCTTCCAATGCGTCGTCAGAGACGGTAAAGTGATTTACCAGTTATGACGGTGCGCGGGGGCTCCAGATGGTCCCTCATCTGACCCCCTCGATCCAGACCCGCTTGTGGAAACTGACTGGTGCTGCACTGCCGAGCATTGCCTGCCAGACCCTGACCTCACTCCCGGTGTGGCACCACCTTGCTATGAAGACGGCCCTAGACCACAGGCCGAAGATCTTGAAGAAATCAATTTGGCCGACCCGGGCAAAGAACCGCGGCACACTTACATTGGCACAAAACTTGCCCCCGGCCGAAGGAAGGAATTGGTTTCCCTCCTACGCGAATATCGAGATGTCTTGGCATGGAGTTACAATGAGATGCCCGGACTGGATCCTGCCTTAGTCACACACTATCTCAACATTGCCACCGGATCCATCCCTGTACGACAACACCCATGGACATTAGGCCCCGAACTCGAGTTGAAGATCAAACAAGAGATTGAACATCTTCTGTAGGCAGGCTTCATCGAACCTATCACTCACCCCATTTGGCTGGCCAATGTCGTCCCGGTACAAAAGAAGAATGGCCAAGTCTGCGTTTGCATTGACTTTCGGGACTTGAACAAGGCGTACCCCAAAGACGAGTTTCCGTTACCCAATATTGACATGCTTATAGAGGCCGCCGCCGGATATGAAACCTTATCTTTCGTGGATGGTTTCACAGGTTATAATCAAATTTGCATGAACCCCAACGACAGCGCCAAGACAGCCTTTCACACTCCTATGGGTAACTTTTATTGGAAAGTTATGCCTTTCGGTCTCAAGAATGCGGGTGCTACATATCAAAGGGCAATGATAGCGATCTTCCATGACATGATACACCGCACTGTGGAAGACTACGTCGACGATCTTATTATTAAATCCAAGAAGGAAAGTGATCACCTCACTGACCTTCGAGCAGTCTTTGATCATTGCCGCCAGTATAACATGCGGATGAATCCATTAAAGTGTGCCTTTGGCGTCTCCTCCGGCAAGTTCCTCGGCTTCTTGGTCAGTCGACAGGGCATCGACGTTAACCCTTCCAAAGCTGCCTCCATTCAAGAAATGCCACCACCCAAGAACACAACACAACTAAAGAGCTTCCTCGGCAAGGTCTCTTACCTCCGACGCTTCATACCCGCATTGGCCGAGCTTATCACGCCATTTCAGCACTTCACGTGCAAAAGTGCACCATGGAGTTGGGGTATGCCCCAACAGCAAGCATTTGAACAAATTAAGGCGGTCTTCATGTCACCGCAAACCATGGTCGTACCATAGCGAGGCATACCGCTCCTACTCTACTTGACCTCCACACCCAGATCCATCGGAGCTTTGCTTGCCCAAAAGGTAGAAGGCGTGGAGCGTCCTGTTTACTACCTCAGCAAAATAATCAGGGGACCCAAAGCCAACTACTCTGAGCTCGAGAAACACTGTCTGGCCTTGATGTATGCTTCGCAGAAATTTAGACACTACTTTTTGGCGCACCAGATCACACTCGTCACCAAGGCTGATCCACTCTGGTACATGCTTACACGCCCTGCCTTGTCTGGCCGCCTCACTCGTTGGTTGTTGCTCTTGGCTGAGTTCGGTCTATCTATCAAAAATCCCACTGCCCTGCGGAGTCAAGCCGTTGCAGATCTCTTGGCCTTCTTTCCACGTCAACACTACGAGCCAACCTTGGTTCAATTACCGGGCGAGGAGACCGCTCTGATCACTGACATAGACAACCAGTGGACATTCGAGTTTGACGGCTCAGCCACCAGCAAGGGTGCCAAAGGGCCCCTTCGATAGGGAGGTACTGGCATAGTCCTCCGAAGCCCAGACCTCATCACCACCTCCTTCTCCTTCAAACTTGCCTTCCCGGTCTCCAACAATGAAGCCGAGTATGAGGCACTTGTCATTGGTCTCATGCTTGCCATCAGTATGGGGGCTAGAGCCTTATGTGTGAAGGGAGATTCTAAGTTGATCATGAAGCAGGCTAATGGAGAATTCGCGGTTAAGGAGCCAGCCTTGGCACCTTATCGAGCCTTGGTACAACACTTAGAAGGAAGACTTGGCTATGTCCAATATGAACATCACCACAGGTGCCACAATAGACATGCGGACAGCTTGGCCACGATCGCGTCGAAGATGGAGGTTGATGGTGAGCAGCGAATGCTAACCATCATCAAGAGATTGGAACCATGTACGGCATTGAACCTAGTCCCGAAGGACATTACTGCAGACGATTGGAGGCAGCCGATTATCGACCAACTTAAAGCGTCATCTCTTACTCATGCCTCTACCCTTACGGACTTTTTTATGATGGGAGATGTCTTGTATAGGCGGTGTCCCGGAGGCAATTTAGCCAGATGTTTGGCACCGGAAGAAGCAAAACACAAATTATAGCTTGGCCATCGAAAGTGTTGTGGCCTTGACGGTCCCCCTCTATACCGTCGCCTCCAGCATATGGGCCTCTATTGGCCATCCATGGCCAAGGATGCCTCACACGTACAAAGGGACTATTCTGAGTGCTTGTATGCGCCTAACAATGCAAAAGCTCTTGTCATTGACGTCGAAGGTGACTGGCTCCAGCCTTTCATCCAGTACTTGTCCCACGGGGTTCTACCACCTGGCCGCAGCTCGGCACAATCTATCAAGCGCAAGTCCATCAAGTATTTCGTGACAGAAGACGAGTTATTTTGCAAGGGTTTTTCGGGGCGCACCCTGCGATGCTTGCAAGGTGCACAAGTAGTCAAAGTGATTAACGAAGTACACAACGGTGATTGTGGTAAGCATTAAGGCTCCCAGAAGCTGTATGCAGAATTGCTGAGGTTGGGGTATTATTGGCCGACTATGGAATCTGACTCCATCTCTCATGTCCGACACTGCCAACCTTGCCAGCGGCACGCCGACAGAATGCACACACCAGCATCCGACCTGCGCATGATCTTAGTACCGTGGCCATTTCACTCTTGGGCCCTCGACCTTATCGGTCCCATCCACCCACCATCCAGACGTCACTCATGGATTATGGTTGCTATTGAACGCTTAACAAAATGGGTCGAAGCCATACCTCTACGGAGAGCCACGGGAGGTGCCGTTTCTAATTTTTTACGTGACGTCATATGTCGCTTCGGCATACCACGATGTATCACATCCGACAATGGCACGCCGTTCATTAATCGAGAGGTTAGAGCTCTCATGGAAGGATACAACATCAACCATACTACATCAACTCCCTATTACCCGCAGGGTAATGGTCAAGCTGAGGCTTCCAACAAGACTCTGCTCCGCTTATTATCATGAATGGTTCATAGCACCAATGGGTCATGGTCCGAACAACTAAATCTGGCACTTTGGACCTACAGAACGTCCGAGCACACAGCAACAAAGGCCACGCCCTTCTCTCTCATTTACGGGGACGAGTGCGTGATACCGGCCGAGATTGCGGTGCCGTCGGCCCGACTTTCTATAGACAGCGGTCTCGGAGATGAAATAATCAGACTGGCAACACTTGACGGCCTCGACGAACGACGAGCCACAGCCCTACGACGCATGAAGAAATATCATGAGCAGCTCACAAAAGCGTATGGGAAGACCGTCAAGTCACACTCCTTTCTCGAAGGTGACTTGTTCTTCAATCCGCTAAACATGTACGAGCCAACATGTCGGCTCCCAAATTCACGCCAAACTGGGAAGGCCCTTTCACGTTGCACGAAGCCCGCACTAATGGCTCATACCTCTTGCTCAACCCCGACGACGGTCAGATCACGGCCCCTGTCAACGGCCGCTACTTAAAGAAGTATTATGCATAATTAGTCGCGGCAACGTTCCCACGGCCCTACCCGCCCACAGCATAGTACTCACTCTCATAGCATTTTTGTATATGCGTCATTACAGACTTGTAATTTTTGTTAATATTTACAAGATTATACGCTACTCATGTAATGGCAGTCTGCCTCACGTCTTATTAATACAAAGTCATTCTGTTACCTCTGCTTCCATTTAGCCAACACTTATTTTCAACCTACACTTCCTAAGTCGCTTTCTACGGACGGAAAGGGGAACATTCACAAGCAACCAACAGTCATAGGCAACCACCAGACGCAAGATGTTCAAACACGATGAAAGCAATCAGGCACAATATGCAACAGCCAAGATCAAGCTTGGATAACATAACTGCGATACTCATATCATCAAGTAGACATACATTTACATCAAACGTTTGCTTGCCATCATCGGGCGCTATAACTACGGAAAAGTGAAATATAAACTATGAAAGCCTAGAAAACAATGATGCAACTGGATGGGAGCTGAATGCCTGAACTGCCTGTCGCTCAGCCTGCAGCTCTGACCATACAGTATCAAACTCGGCCTGTCGCGTCAATCGCTCTGACTCTCGACCATCCACCTCACCCCGCCGCCTCTAGATTGGCCAGCTGCCTCTGCAAGTCAACAAGTTGTCTCTCTATATCTGCTACCTGCATGTCAATCCCGGCCAACTCTGTAGCAATCTCTGACCGCTCTGCCTCCAACCCTGTACAACACCGCTCTAGCAACATCTCTTGCATGTCCACGACCGCACGCCTCTCATCCATCTCGTGGCTGCCATTCCTCGACCTGAAGAAATCTGCCTGTTAATCCAGCTACATGCCCAGTGATGTGAATGGCGCAAACTCCAAAAGCGACCGAGCAACGAACTCTACAGTCCAGCCCGCCGGTGGCACATTAGCAAACGACAGCAACATTTCCATAAACCCCGCAGATACCCACATCCGTAATACTGGGTTCTCTATCGTCACCCTCTCGAACGTCTGCAGGAACCCTGCCTTCACCAGCTCCAGCCGGCGCACATCTCCGCCGGTAATTGGAGGCCCTCCCCAAGTCGCCATATCCACCTGTCCACTCGACGACCCTCTACTTATCTCTGCGGTTGTCGCGCCACTGCCACCTACAGCAGAATCTCCGGCACTCCACTAGCCATCTGCGCACCAATAATGGTTGAATGCATCGCCAGTAAAGTAGCACCAGCCTCAACCGCAGACCCTGATAATATGTCGTGCCGTCGTGGCACCACAGCCTAAACTGGTGCCTCATGCTCATGAACCAGAGCTGCGACAACAGGCTCAACCACCGTACTCCCACCATCACCTCCTACAACCTCGGTCTCCATGCCTGTCCACCAGTCCTCACCAACATCGAACGTCACAGTATCACTCACCGCATCGCCGTATAGGGACTCCACCGTCTCCTCGGCAACAGGCAATGGACTTACCCTCCTCGTCACCCCGGCCACTGACGTCTCGACTCCTTCAATTTCCTCATCATCAGCTGATCAGCCAGCCGCGGCTCCTACAGCCACCTCTACCTCGGTATCAGTCTCCGCTTCACTGCCTTCCTCGACTGCCTCTTCCTCATCCCTGTGGCAAAACAACTGTCAGTTCGTAATCGATAATCAATATGCGAACCATATTCATAATATGAAAGAAGAGACAGAAACAAACCTCAGAGTCTGGCTCCTCTAAAACATCACGCGGTCTCTTGCCGCCTGATATGTGTAGGGCTGATGTACCGGCACTAGCCTGACGCGTTGTCTCCATCATCCCCACTCGCAATGCCAATAGGGGACCCTTGCCGATCCCCGGCACCCT